>JBAMJV010009275.1:0-50705 GCA_037951105.1 Echinarachnius parma
CCACCATCCCCATCCCCACTATCCCATCACATCACCCATCCCATCCCATCTCACCATCCCCATCCCATCACCATCCCCATCCCCATCCCCTCATCCCATCTCCATCCCCTCCCCATCCTCCATCCCCATCCCCATCCCTCCATCCCATCCCCATCCCCATCTCCATCACCCTCCCCATCCCCATCCCCATCCCCATCCCCATCCCATCCCCATCTCATCACCCTACCATCCCATCTCCATCCCCATCCCCATCCCCATCCCCATCTCCATCCCCATCCATCTCCATCCCTCCCATCCCCATCCCATCTCTCCATCTCCATCATCCCATCTCCCATCCCCATCTCCATCACCCTCCCCATCCCATCCCATCCATCCCTCCCATCCCCATCATCATCCATCACCCCACCCATCCCCATCCCCATCTCCATCACCCTCCCCATCCTCTCCATCCCATCCCATCCCCATCCCATCCACCCATCCCCATCCCCATCTCCGCATGCACCATCCCATCCCCATCCCCATCTCATCACCCTCCCCATCCCCATCTCCATCCCCTATCCCCATCCCCATCCCCATCCCCATCCCATCCCCATACCACGTCCATCCCCATCCCCCATCCCCATCCCCATCCCCATCCCCATCTCCATCTCCATCCCCATACCCCATCTCCATCACCATCCCCATCCCCATCCCCATCCCCATCCCCATCCCCATCCCATCTCCATCACCCTCCCCATCCCCATCTCCATCCCCATCCCCATCCCCATCCCCATCCCCATCCCCATCCCCATCTCCATCACCATCCCCATCCCCATCCCCATCTCCATCACCCTCCCCATCCCCATCACCCATCCCCCATCCCCCATCCCCATCCCCATCCCCTCAGCTTCATCCTTTCCTCATCCTCCTCATCATCATCATCCTCACCATCCTCCTTGTTATATCATCACCATCATCACCATCAACAACCCTCTCAAAAGTTTACTCAAGATGAAGGAATAGCCGTGGCTGAGTCTGAGAGAGAAAGTACAAGTGTAGCCTTTAGCAAAAAGATCAAAAAGGTTATATTTGTACGATGCCTTGATGACGAGAATGTACATATCAACCGGCTTTGACATGTACACGTGTGTGTGTGTTTAAACTCTCTTTAAATATCATAGGGTGTGCACATCGACACTTTTGAAGAAAATCAATAGCCCTTTCACGGCGGCGGCTCGGTAGCTCCGGGATTTAATCTACTTATAGAACAGCCTTGACGTACAAGAATTTTGCTTTAACACTTTAAAGGGATCTAGTAACTTTGTTGATTTATGTGCAAAAAGTGATAAATGGTTAGTACAATGTATATTGTTGTTATCTGATATGTCCACAGGGTATTGTGTGAAAATTTCAAGTCAAATGGACCTTATATGCCGAGTAATGCACTCACTTTGTACACGGTTTTCGCGATCCGTTGGATTATTTAACATCTGAAAATTTCAATCTTAAATATCTTTTTAACGAGAGGGAAATTTGAAAAACCGAAACCTGTTCCATGATTTTATTGTTAATACGAATACAAGAAGGTATGAGGGAACCGCTAGAATTGCAATTGTATTTTGAGGATTTGGACAATGTTACTAAGACCTTGTTTACAGTGCAGTAAATTGCGGTACGTCGGCCCCCCAATTTTGGTGCGTTTACAGTGGCGGTGGCTCGGCCCGGCCGCCCTTTAAATATTTTGTCGTAGTGGCACTCTGCATGTAAACAAACGATTATTTTGGGGGGCGCGCGGGGGTCACAGTACAAAGGCGCGTTATTTGCAATGAATTGTTTTTCCCAATTTGGTACCACATTTGGCCTTTTTGAGCGTTTACAGTGAAAAAAAGGCCGGAGCCGAACCGCGGCTCTTAGTCCCTTTAACTCTTTCTCTATTAAACATGGGTTTGCTTGTATATATAAGAAAAATCAATGGCCTTTGCACAGCCTGGTAGTTTAGGAGTTAAATAAATCTACTTATGGAACAGCTTTGACGTACAAGAATTTTGGTTTTAACTCCTTCTCTGTTAAACATGGGTAAGCATACATGTATGTATATAGAAAGTCAATGGCCTTTGCACAGCCTGGTAGTGTTCAGGTTAACCTACTTATCTTCAGGCATGGACATATGCAGGATTATTAACCCCCTCTCCATATCAAGGGGGCACATGTATGTAGGAAGTCAATGGCTTTTTTAAAGGGATCCAGTAACATTGGTAAAATCCACAAATCTTACTTACACTTAGAACTCTAGCAATTGTTGCATAGCATGGAGCAGGTTTTGGTATTCTAAATTTCTCTTCCGTTGTAAAGATATTTATAACTGAAGTGTTGAGATTCTAAATTATCCATGGGAGATTTTCAACTGTGTACAAAGTAAGTGCAATGAGTTAACAAATATCACGTTGTATTTTTGCTCATTCTCAGTCATATGACATTCATTTAAGATGGAATTTCCACACATCACTCAGGGGACATATCGGATCACAAAAATAATTCACATTTTATCAACCCTTTGTCACTTTTTCGTCATGTCGACAAAGTTACTTGATCCCTTTACTGGTTTGGTACTGAATGGTTCGAGGCGAGGCGCTCGCTAGAGACGACTTTCTAGACATCCGAATGTCCACTCACCCCTGGGCGTGTGGGGTTAGGTAAATGGGATTTAATGCGCCGGCTACACTTTTATAAGCTCGGGGTATGACTGACTGCATGAAAAAAATAATTGAGTTAAAGATGAGATTTTTTCTTTACACCAGCTTTAAGGAAAGCCATGTGAGGGCAAATAAAGTCATACGTGCTACTAGGCAGTGGCGTAGCACTGGTAGGGGAGGGGGAGGGGGGGGGGGGGGGGCAACTGGTTCCTCTCCAATAAATTGAAGGAAAAAAAAACAAGGGTAAAATCTTGTAAGAAAAAAAAGGGGTGGCCCCTGTTTAAAGGGATAGTTGAGTTCTGGTAAGGAGAGTACAGTTTTGGTGAAACTGAATTTTAGTAACCAAAACCTGCATCATTACATTACAAACTAATAGTTATAACTAGAAAGGAACACAAAATTACAAATGACGTAGTAAAGATCATGTTATCATTCAAAAAGAGCCGTTAAAACGTAAGAGGGCGCTCTCTAAACACTCATCGGTTTCAACCATTTTGAATAAAATATTGTGCATGTGATGTTTTGTTGAAATAGTGATTAGATGGAGAAATAAACAACAACTATTTCAATACTTATTTTGTAACTTTTTGAAAAGAGGAAGCATTTAAAAAAAATTTTAATGGCTGGTTCAAAATTCTCTAATAAACCTGGGGCCCCAGCTTATGGATATTTCAGCCGTCTCTGAACCGATTTTGATCAAACAAAGATGATTTTATTATTTGAATATTATGCTCTTTCAAATTTTACACTCAGTTTTTCATTACCTCACAACAAAAAAAGTAGTCTAGCGCCCTCTCTACCAAAACTCAACTATTAATTTGTGCGCCCTCAAACAAGAGAAACATCTTTAAGAAAATAAAGAAATAAAAAAGGCATGCCCCCATATGATTTGTGCGCCCCCACTCAGTCAGACCATCCTATGCCATGGCTACTGGGGGAGGGGTGCTTGCTATTAGGGAATGATGGTGTTGAAGGGGAGGGCGGGGGCGGCATGATAACCTTGATGGGAAAGTTCCAATTTTATTTTTTGGTGCTACCTTTCAACAAAATCATATGGCTTTAAATTTAATGTCGGTCACAAAAGGAGAGTGACAAAAGTCAAAGATGCTTCTAAGTGAATGGTAGTGGTGGAGGTGGTGGCAATAACCCAATAGGGACAGACTAGAACAACCATGTTCAAATTTAATTTTTGAGGGCTGGCTTTTCAGCAAAATTATTTTGCTTTATGTTGGGTCGGGAGAGGGCAAAGAAAATCATGCACGCTTCTGGGCCCTCGGGGGGGGGGGGGGATTCATAACCCAAATAGGGCCAGACTTGGATAGCCATGGGAAAGGTATAATCATATTTCCGAGGGCTGGCTATTTTTAAGCCTGTTGGCGTTTAGCAGGAACACTTAGGTGTTATGAACTCTTAATGATTTACATAGGGCTCTCTTGTGACTTTCAGCTATGATCGAAAGCATTTCGGTAGCTATATTTCACGCAGGTATCCCCCTTTTTATTTTTGTTCCACTTACAATTACCCATTATAACTGTGATGATGATGATGATAGTACATGGACCCTTAATATGGTTTAAAGCAACAATTATGTTAAAAATAGTACTCTTTAATAGGCGTTAGGTGTTATAAACTGATGATTTACAGGGGCTCTTTTGTGACTTTCATCAATGAGCGTTGCATTTGGGTTGCTGAATTGCCTGTTGAGGGGCCCTCTTTTATTTGTTTTCCATTTAGAATTATCCATTGTAAACGTGATGATGATAATAATGATAGTACATGGACCGTTAATATCAAACTAATGATGTAAAGCAATAATTTTGTTCAAAATAATAATACTCTTAGTGATTTACAGGGGCTCTTTCGTGACTTTCAGCGATGATCGCATGAAAGCATTTTGGTAGCTGAATTGCCCCTTTTCATTTGGTTCTACTTAGAATTACCCATGATTATAGTACATTGACCGTAAACATACCAAATACATGTGCATGTTTTGTTTTGTGTTGTTTTCAGTTGGGTGGGGGGGGGGGGGGGGGGGGGGGAAGGGGGGACACGAGTAGGGGTAGGTAGGAACGAGTATACAAATTCTGCCAAGTTTATTTTTCTGTCGGGCAGGTACATTTATGATCCAATTGCCCGAATGGGCAACCCATAAGTATATTTTTTTTAAGAGAAATTTGTAATTCTTGTGTGGGTCACTTTAGGCAGGTTGGCCGCTATACATTTACATCTACAGTAGATATGAACCAATTCAGAAATGATGACACACGCAGTACCCTGGGGTACCGCGTTGTGTAGCGCCATCTTGCGTCCAACCGTACCGCAGCTATTGTGTTGTGCATGCAGTGCAGCGCGCAATTGTATGCACGCTATACCCACAGTACAGCCCTAAAAATTAAATAAATAATTAAACAAAATGGCGGATTTTCGTCTGGTACCCTGGGGTACCGTTTATGTCATCAAATGCATGTCCCAAAAGTACTCATACTCGGGTGTATCTGCCACTTACATGTACATGTATAATGAGAGAATGCATCCCTCAGGGAAAACAACTTTATTCTGCATTTTATATTTCTTTCTTAGCATTGTCAAATGAGGGGTGGGGGGGGGGGGGGAGCAGGAGGTTAGGAAGCCCCTAAATATGTGATAGGAAGGAGTATAATGAGGGAAAATCCCCATGGAAACACAATTTAACCATTTTCTGGGGCTACTTTTCAAGCTCACATAGCCCTCTTAAAGTTGTCTTTCATTGAGCTCTTTTAAATGGTTTCTGTAATCATTTTGGGGGCTCTTTTTGGCATTTCAAGGGCTAGATTGCCCTTAGCCCTCATGTATTTTATTCATTGGTATCCTCAGAAAGTGGGGTGTAGCCCCCCCTCTCTTTATCTGTGAAACTCTTCATTTAAAGGGATTTTGTCAAAATCCACAAAAATTACTTTTAACTCTAGGGGTTCTTGCATACTTTGTTGTATTCGTATTTATACCAATAGAAGCATGGTTAATTTTTTCTTCTTCTAATTTCTGTCTCATTATAAAGTTTTTTTTATCATTGAAGTGTTTGGATTTAAATTCTCCCTGAGTGATTTTCAACTGTAAACAAAGTTAGTGCAGTAAGTATACAAAAAGAATTTTCGCTCATTATTACCCGGTCATATGACCCTCATTTACTCTGGAATGTTCACACATCACTCAGTGGACGTATCGCATCACAGAAATACACATTTTATCAACCCTTCAACAAAGTTACTAGATCCCTTTAATGTATCATTAGAGAGATATTGCTCCTAACCCCCTCCTCCCCCACCAATGTTTGACCCCCCCCCCCCCCCCAAATCTGGTTTAGCTCTTGCTCTGCAAGAGTGTTGTGCCGTAAGTATAGCTTCTGATCATTACGAGCATTGAAATTAAGAGAAAGTTTTTGCACAAGTCAACAAAGTTACTTGATATATTAACTTTTGACCTCGCCTTAAATTGTCTTGCTGCAATGCACACCTTCCATCTCGGGGCTAGAGGCGTTGAATTACACCAAGGTGAATTGTAAATGAAGCCTAAATTTCACATCTTTCTAGTTGTTATTTTTATTTGTTATTTGCAGTCAAAACTTAAGAGGGGAATTGTAAATGAAGCCTAATTTCACAGTAGTCATCTTTCTTGTTATTTTTTTCATAGTTGAAAGTTTAGTGGTGAATTGTAAATGAAGCTTAATTTCACGCTAGTCATCTTTTTTGTTGTTATCTTTTCTTATTTGCAGTCGAAAGTTTAGTGGTGAATTGTATATGAAGCCTAATTTCACACTAGTTATCTTTTTTATTAGTTCTTTTTTGTAGTTGAAAGTTTGTTCGCGGTGAATTGAAAATGAAACCTAATTTCACAGTAGTCATCTTTCTTGTTGTTATTTTTTTTCAGAGTTGAAAGTTTAGTGGCGAATCTGAAACCAGGCTTAATTTCCCTCTAGTCATCTTTTGTTTTGTTATATATTTTTTTTAGTTGAAAGTTTACTGGTGAATTTTAGATGAAGCTTGTTTTCACATCAGTCATCTTCCTTTTTGTTATTTTTTTCATAGTTGAAAGTTTAGTGGTGAATCTGAAATGAAGCCTAATTTCCAGTGCTGTAGTCGAGTCCACACGTTCCGAGTCCCCAACGAAATAGCATGTTCCCATATGTTTTACATAGGGACTCGGCTCCGAGTCCGAGTCACGAGACCATCAAAAGCGAGTCCGAGTCCGGACTCGACTACAGCACTGCTAATTTCACCCTAGCTATCTTTTGTGTTAGTTTTTTTTTTGTAGTTGAAAGTTTGTTCGCGGTGAATTAAAAATGAAGCCTAATTTCACATCAGTTATCTTTCTTGTTGTAATATCTTTTATTTGCAGTTGAGAGTGGTGAATCTGAAATGAAGCTTAATTTCTCACTAGTCATCTCTTTTTGGTGTTATTTTTTATTTGCAGTTGAAAGTTTAGTGGTGAATCCGAAATGAGGCTTAATTTCACACTCATTATTGTCTTGTTTTTAGGGTAATTGTTCAGCTATAGATCTTAAACTATTTCATAACCTCAGGTACGTGTATGTTATAATGATGTAATTCTAAAGGCCTTCTGGCTTTTCTTTACTTTATTTCATTGGCTCTCTTTAAGACTGACCTTACAGGTCGGGGGAAACTGATGTTTACCCTCCAAGTGTTAAATTCCCTAATTATTTGTCACCCTATCTTCTTATAGAGAAGAACGTATATGTACATGTAGTAGTATTGTATTCTTTCAGATATTTCCAAAAACAATTAACCTATCATTTATAAAGCTCTAACAAATTAAAATGTTCCATAGCAATTAACATGTACATGCACTGAGAAATTAAACCATTAACTTAACATCTTGAATGTTAATGTCACAATTTGCACCACACCAATACACGGAGTTCCTATTTTAAAGTTGCCAATTTTCCTGGCTAGCTAGGAATGAAAAAAAAAAGGAGATAGATCTGTCTTAAAACATTCTACATCTGTATGTGAATAACATTTGGTTTAATTATTGAACAGGTGGGACTTGATTAATTTCTTAGAATGATCCAGTGAATCTTTTTGTCGAACCTGGAGAGGGAGATAATGTCATGTGTAATAAATATGATTTGTTTTAATTTTTAATTTTCACAGAAATAAAATTAAGTCTCTTAATTATAATATATATTCTATCTGCAGGAATTAAAGTGAGTGTGCAAATAATATTTCCAGTCTCTTAATTATGACATTTTATCAACCAAAACAAAATGAAGTGTATACAATATTTAACTTTGAATCTCGTAATCCTATCTACAGAATTGAAATTGAGAGTAAGAAATATATTAACTTCAAGTCTCAACACATTCCCTATGTGGGAACCTGGTGGGGCCTATATTGACTCTAGTCTAGATGAGGATTGCAAAATCTAGTACAGAATGTGTTAACCCATTTCCTACAGGAACCTAGTGGGTCCTGTATTAACTAAATTCCTGTATTAACTCTATGGGGATTGCGATATTTATATGAAGTATGGAACAGGTTAACCCATTGACTATATGGGAACCTGGTGAGTCCTGCATTAACTCTAGATGGGGATGGTCAAATCTAGTATGGAACAGGTTAACCCATTTCCTATACGGGAACCGGGTGGGGCCTGTATTAACTCTCAATGGGGATGGTAAAATCTAGTAGGGAACATGTTTACCCATTTCCTATACGGGGAACCTTGTGGGGCCTGCATAACTCTCAATGGGGATGGTAAAATCTAGTAAGGAACAGGTTAACCTGTTTCCTATGTACAGTATACGGGGAACCTGATGGGGCCTGCATTAACTCTAGATGGGGATGGTCAAATATAGTAGGGAACAGGTTAACCTATTGCCTACATGAACCTGGTGGGCCCTGTATTAGATATGGGCATCACAACATCTAGTAGGGAACAGGTTAACCCATTGCCTATACGGGAACCTGGTGGGTCCTGTATTAACTCTATGGGGATTGCAACATCTAGTAGGGAACAGGTTAACCCATTGCCTATGGGAACCTGATGGGTCCTGTATTAACTCTACTGGGATTGCATTATCTAGTAGGGAACAGGTTAACCCATTTCCTATACGGGAACCGGGTGGGGCCTGTATTAACTCTCAATGGGGATGATAAAATCTAGTAGGGATCAGGATGATTTTCATATCCTATGCACAGAAATGAAATTAAGTGTCTGAAATGAAATGCAGTTGACTTTATTTATCATCTCAAGTAGTTAATTACAAGGTTCACTGAGCTTCTCAAATGATTTTCCACAAAGTTTCTGTCGTTCATCGAGGAATCTCCAATGAACCGTGAACGCACTAATTTACCGCTATTAAATGATCATGTTGGTGCAGCTATAAGAAAGGTGGTAATGTTCTAGAACGAAGAATGGAGATGCTTCATTGACAATTGAGTCTCGAGAGCATATTTAATAATAAAATAATAATGTCATATTTATAACCCTTCTATCACATAATTATGTCTCTATACACTGTTTGTAATTGAAAATAAAAGGAAGGTTCAGCGTACTGCCTAGTACAGAATATACGTTCATCTGAAAAGTGCCATCCCCAGAGTGTGGACACAAATAGATATTTAGAAGGGAAAAGTCCTCATGTTTGATCTCTACATTATGTCCTCTCAAATTGCATGTGGACACTATATGATTAGGGTCTTTAAATCAGACTACATATATTTCTATACAAAATTCTTAGTTATTTCAACAAATTAATTTGTTCACAAATGTTGATCACCATCATAAAATAAATATAATAAATTGGCCACACAGAAAAAAGAAAACAATGAATATCTTTGCCTATACAAAGTCAAGCTTAAATGTTGATGAATATTTGTGCTAATATTCAAGAAATGGAAAGTGAAGAGAAAAACACTTATTTGGTTGACTAGACAATTTGCAGGGAATCACTTTAAGTTGTCACTATAGACTATAGGTTGGCTGCATAAGAATTTATATTTTAAAATTCTGAAAATGTATATATTGTGATTTTATTCAGCGTTCATGGTAAAAGGGTGTTAAGGCGATTTTTGGGGCTAAATTGAGTTATGCATTATTGATTGTACAAGTATATAGGTCAGAGCCTTCAAGTTATGTTCAGATTTTCTAAATATTACAAATATAAGAGTTTATAGGGTTACTATAAGGCTCCCAAACTTGAACATGATTATCTCAGAAGTGCAAAAAGTGACTTAGCGCCCTTCTCTTTCTCAACTGACGAGATGCTTTAAACCCAATGGCCCGTATTCACATTTGGGTTGTAGGAGGTTTGTACAAACCATGGTTTATCCATGGTCTACATCTATGGAATGCTGCTCGTACACAAGTAAAACAATTTATAATGATATGACTGTTGGTGCTTGCTAACCAGCAAATTTCACCATGTGAGAAGACAAACATTTATTTGGTGCATTTTGTAAATGTGTACCATCAACATTGTTAACAAGTAAGGAGTTTACATTTTTTCTCCATCAGTTTACAAATGGCACTCCATAGATGTAAACCATGGATAAACCATGGTTTGTACAAACCTCCTACAAACCTCCTTTGTGAATACGGGCCAATAAGATGGTGTTGGGTGAAGGTATCTAAGTGTAGAAATGAAATAGATAGGATGACATAGAGACAGACGCTTGATCTAAAATTAAAGTTAATCAGGGTTTCCCGTGCCCTAAAGGCTGCATATATATTTATATGTACGTGTAAATGAGCCTCGTATAACAGTGTAAGTGGGGATGGCCTTTCAAAGAGTGACCCGTGTATGCTGGTCACTGCCGCAGGACAAACAGTAATCACGGCCACAAGCTCGAGTGATTTATCCCCTGGAATCTTTGAGAAGGCTGTGAAAGAGACAGGGCGCTAAAGACACTTCATGTACTTCCGAGATAATCCTGTTAAAAGTTGTGGAGCCTTGTCTTATTTTTGATAAATATTCATAAAAATTATGAATAATGTTTTTTTCTGAAAGTTTGGCATCACAAAGAGAAGGCACGAACCTACAAGATGGTCTATACAGGGTGGCCCAGAAATAACGGAACGGGGTACTTGCCATACTAAAGACTCATGATGCCCGCCATACTGCATCGAGTAACGATCAACCGTGCGCCATTGTAAGTGTGCGTTCAGCTGTGTATAGAGAAGAAGGGGTACTAACAATGGCGCACGCATTGAACGTTACTAGTTGCTATGACGGGCATCATGTGTCTTCATTATAGCAAGCACCCCGTTCCGTATTTCTGGGCCACCCTGTATAACTCAATTCAGCCAAAAATTTACTTAAAGGGTACCACCACCCAAAAATAATATGAACTTAGGTAACATCTTTAGTAGACCATTCCATCAACAAGTTCAGAAAAATATGTTTCCAGAAAAAAAAAAAAAATTGGAAAACGCATCACCATTCTCAAGCATGCATTCATGGGCCTGCATGTACGAAGACTACCTTTGTCCAGAGCGAACGAATCGTCCGGGATTCTATTGTCACCAAACGTACGCTTGAATAGTGTTGGTCATTAGTGCAGTGTTTATGAATTACACAACCCTTTGCAAAGTGTTGTTCATATATTTAATATCAAACAACGGTACCAAAACATGTAACCTTGTGTTGTTCATTGCTTGGTGGTCCCCGTTAATCAGGTTAATCAGTCGTGCACATGCCCTAAAGGTGTTAATAAGATGACATTGAACTGCTTGGATGTAGTTCATATTGGAGTGGCACACAAGGACACAAGCAGGGCAAAAATAAAAGATATAGAGACAGAGAAAACCATCTTAGTTCCAAAGACATTTTTTCATTGAACCTTAGAGTAATATATCTGCGTTTAATCATTTTTAGGTTCAGATTTAACCATCTAAATCTTTTCTGAAACTTTTTCAACAATATTGATCAATATGTTGAGCCAAAGGAATGCTTTCCCTGACTTTTTTTTTTTATTAAAAGAGGTTGCTCTCTAGCTTTAAACTCCTACTTGTGACTTCTGTGAACCTAGCATTTCTCAAGAAACTAATACATTTTGTTTTCAATGGTTTTTAGGTTCAGATTTTACCATCTAAATCTTCTTTTGTAATAAAAAAAAAAAAATCATTTAGTTGAGCCAAAAGGGATGATTTCCAGAACTGTTCAAGAGGCTGCTCTTTAGATTTAAACCACTACTTGTGACTTCTGTTAGCCTAGCATTTCTCAAGAACCAAATAAATTTTGCTTTCAATTATTTTTTTCGGTTCAGATTTTACCATCAACATCTTTTCACTAAATGTCAACAATCAATAAGTTGAGCCAATTTCTGTACTTTTTCAAGAGGCTGTTCTTTAGCTTTAAACCACTGCTTGTGACTTCTATGAACCTAGCATTTCTCAAGAACCAAGTAAACTTTGCATTTGATGATTTTTAAGTTCAGATTTTAACATCAAAATCTGTTAACTAGATTTCAACAATCAATTAGTTGAGCAAATTTCGGTAATATTTCAAGAGGCTGCTCTTTACCTTTAAACCACCGCTTGTGACTTCTGTGAACCTAGAATTGCTGCAGAGCAAATACTAAATCAATTTAGCATCGCCTGCACGCGATTCACGCACCGTGATGCAAGCGCACGTCTCGGAGAGTCGCTCCGCTCCCTGTCGCTAAACGTCCTTGAATTAAGATTGGAGTAATGGGAGGCAGTTGTTTTTATATGATTAAAGGGCTTTGATTGGCCGGCTATGTGTCACCCCCGAAGAGCCCGGCACCTAATTATTAAAGGGGCTTCCAAGCAAATATGTTAATGATTTTGTTTAATTTATGAATGATTTTCTTTATCTGCAGTACGTGTATAATGTACATGTTTTGTATATATTTATCGGGTAGTGTATACAAAAAAAAAGCAGATGTTTTTATATGAATAACTGGATTTGATTGGCCGGCTTTGTGTCACCCCCGAAGAGCCCAGCACCTAATAATTAAAGGGGCTTCCAAGCAAATATGTTAATGATTTTGTTTAATTAATGAATGATTTCCTATATTTGCAGTACAAGGCCATGTACATGTTTTGTATTAAGCCTGGGTCGGAACGGACGGAATACCGGAATCCGTCCGGTGTGTGCGTGTTCCGGTATTGTTTTCTCCATTCCGGTATTCCGATGAAAATCGCGGAAAACCTCTTTTTCTTCCAAAATTCATATTTTGTAGTAGAAAACTATCAGAAGAAAACAAATGACAAAAAAGTACAAGAAAGACGATGTCGAATGCAACTTACAATGACAAGAAATCCGCTGCGTTTATTATGACAGCCGATCTAGCGCGCGGTGCGGCGAGTATATATACGGCATACGATCGACGTCGCGTAGACTATAGCTACCCCGGCGCGCCCGGCCCGGCCGCAGCTGCTATCAGTCAGAGCTGCGCCGTACCATGTCACCCGTACGTGTATCATACTACACATGTACATACTGCACTGCACATGGATATCAAACGATTCTCAAACGTTGACATCCAGTCCGGTACTAAACTAATGCATGCTCCGATACAGCCCGCCATATCACTCGTATCCTTTGCGTGCAGGTTATGGGTCTCATTTCTTACGCGAGATATCCATCCGCCGGGAATTGGGGAATTCCCCAATTCCCGGCGGATGGATATCTCGCGTAAGAAAAAAGACCCGATAATCTGCACGCAAAGTATACAAGTGAAGTGTTAGTGTTGACTTATTCATGTCGTTGTATGTACAAGCTTCAGTTCATGCAGGTCCGAGCGAGTTAGAAAATGTTCAAGATATAATCAGCGCATTTTTTGTTGTTGCTGTTTTTGCAGGTAATTGTTCTTGTATAAGTAAAATAAGGGATAGTAATAATCTTACATTTTCGTTCCTTTTCGGCACTTTTTAAGAGTGCAACTTGAAAAATGCAAGGACAAGGCAGTTGAGTTGGCCTGTCTCGCAGCGCGGGGCCTGCCTGCGCTGCCGAAGCTATGGCAGACCTTCTAGTGCGTGTTCGTTCTGTATCATTCATTGGCAGGTTTTTTTTTTATCGGAATACCGGATTCCGACCGGCACAACACCGGCGGATTCCGGAACAAAAAAATTCCGACATGACTCAGGCTTATTTTGTATATTTATCGGGTAGTGTATACAAAAAAAAAGCAGATGTTTTTATATGAATAACTGGATTTGATTGGCCGGCTATGTGTCACCCCCGAAGAGCCGGCACCTGATAATTAAAGGGACTTTAACGCAAATATGTTAATGATTTTGTTTAATTAATGAATGATTTCCTATATTTGCAGTACAAGGCCATGTACATGTTTTGTAAATTTATCAGGTACTGTGTCAAAAAGGGGCAGTTGTTTTTATATGATTAACTGGAATTGTTTGGCTGCCGCCCCCCCCCCCCCCCCCCCCCCCCAATGTCACCCTGAAGGCTACAACACCTAATATTTAAAGGGACCTTCAAGAAAATATGTTAATGATTTTGTTTTTATTTATTAATGTGTTTTTCTTTATTTGTGGTACAAGGTCATGTACATGTTTTGATTATCAGATACTGTATACAAAAAAGGCAGATGTTTTTATATGAATAACTGGCTGTGATTGGCTGGTTATGCGTCAGCCCCGAAGAGCCCGTCACCTAATAATTAAAGGGAATTCCAAGCAAATATGTTATTGATTTTGTTTTGGGGGATGTTTCTGTCAAGTTATTTGCAATACAGATCACAGATCTCACTGACTGGAAAGCGCAGCGCTATACCAATCGGTTCACAACACGCCCAGGTACAATGAGTTAAGATCTACTGAAGATTGTGTGGGCTTTCCTTGGAAGCATTAAGATCTGATGTGCTCACATTGCGAACTTGTCAATCTTATCTCATGTGACACACTTTGTAATAGAATGATTCAAGGGCTTTATACTAACAATGGCCCAATTATTTTGTCTATTGATAACACAAGCTATTCAAGACTATGAGTGAGATATAGTATAACATTTGTCACTTGTAAAAATAAGAGTCACAAATGTGCAATTTCTTGTTGTGGTATTTGAAAGAATTATCCAAATAACTTATTATCCTTCAGCAACAACACTCATAATACAAAAAGGGTACTGAATCTAGTAACGACATAGACACTGTTTACTAATGACAAAGTCAACTGTTTTCTCACTACTCTCAGCTTTTCTTTTGGCAATGATATATTAGGGTTTTATGACATCAATATACATTTATATTAAAGGGTACCACCACCCAAAAATAATATTCTTATTAAATAAAGGTAACATCTTTAGTATTCCATTCCATCAACAAGTTCACAAAAATATGTTTCCAGAAAAAGAAAACAAAATTGGAAACGCATCACCATTCTAAAGCATGCGTTCATGCGGTCTGAATTACGCAGACTGCTATGTGTGCGGTGAATTGCAACGTGTGCAGAGCGAACGAATCGCCCGGGAATCTATTGTTTATAAACGTGCGCGTGAATAGCATTGGCGCACTCGCAAATGGTTGGCCCGTATGGAACCAGGAAATAGCAGTGGTTCCGTAAGTTGTGGAAATTAATTGCTTTGATTATGAATTACACTACCCTTTGCAAAATGTTGGGTATCTATTTGATATCACAAAACGGTACCAAAACATATAATAATGTGTAGTTCTTTGCCTGGTGGTCCCCTTTAAGCAATGATTCCTTGTAAAACAGCACATGTGAGTGGCAATGCACTTGAGAAAAGCAATTCTCCATCTCCATCTTTCAAAATAGTCATAAAATACTTCCAAGATCAGGGTTTGTGTAAATCTGTCTTTTAAGCGTGAGATATTTGTGACTGGCTATAGCAAAACCCTGCACCTGTCGGTAAAATAAAAATGTAGATTTTCATACCATTAGAAAGGCCTCATCACAAGCTTTCATTTGATATGGTCAATAATTGGCGAAGATATGATTGTTTCAATTTTCCTGTCTTTTACACACATTATGTGAACTTAAAATGCCAATTTCTTCAAAACATGAATTATCGACAAGTGCAGGGTTTTGCTATAGCCGGTCACAAATACTGTATAAACGTTGTTATTTTCGCGCGATTAATATTTCGCGCTGAGCGACGCAAAAACACTTTCGCTGGTTTTTAATTTCACAGCCGATCGTTAGACCCTCATCAAAAGGAAATTATTAAGTAAATGAAAATGCATAAAATTGCATATTCGCAGACTTCAGCGCTAAATCCGCGAAAATTAAAGCTCCGCGAATATTACCACGTTTACAGTACTGCCAAGATCAGGGTTTGTGTAAATCTGTCTTTTATGCTTGAGATATATTTAATTACGCCACATTTACACCACATGCAGCGATGCAAATCTCAAGTTCAATTAGTTACAGGGTGGATTCATTCAGAAATCAGGGAGGTTTTGTATCAGTTGCATACAGAATAATGAGGATAATCTTTCAAAAAATCAGGGAGGCATTGAAATTGTTGTAGTGTGACATTAATTTTTTTTCAGGGAGTCTCTCTGAAAATCAAGGTGGATTAGCATTGGTGCAGAGATGGCAACTTTTAGATTCAGGTTTTAGGGAGGATGCATTCAGAAATCAGGGAGGTTTTGTATCAGTTGCATACATTATAATGAAGATAATCTTTCAAAAAATCAGGGAGGCATTGACATTGTTGTGGTGTGACATTTAAATTAAAAACAATTCCAGGGAGTTTCTCTGAAAATCAAGGAGGATTGGCATCTCTGCATAGTGCAACAATTAGGCCATGTGGAATCAAAGCCACAAAGAGATGAAGTTGCACATTTTGTCCCTTTTCTTTTCAATTAACTTTGATTATGATTAAAACATTGAAAGTAGAAGAACAAAATATATATATTTTTAGAATTGATATTCCTTCAATCCATAGGAAAATATTAGAAATTGTTTAAAAAAAAAATGTTGATTCTACTTTTGATAATATAAATCTGAAGACAAATCTTTACACACATGTCTACTTGAAAGACTAGAAGAAAAATACTGATAAGAACTGCTACAAACAAAATGGCCACATAAAATGAGAGTCGGGTAGAGGCCTTAGCTTTCGATTCTAGCAGAAACTTCATCAGAGGCAAACTTATAATCCAGGGGGGTGTTTCACAAAGATCCTAAGTTGATCTTAGTACTAAGATGGTCTTAAATATTATGGAAAGCCATTAGTGTCTTGAAACATTTTTATAAAAGTTATGTTGAAACGCATACAATCTTGAGTCAAATCATATATTTTCTAATTTATCAAAGAGATTTCATGAATTTTATGTGAAGATTATGAATCTCTTTGATAATTAGAAAATATATATGATTTGAATCAACATTTTTATGCATTTCAACATAACTTTTATAAAAACTGTTTCAGGACACTAATGGCTTTCCATAATATTTAAGACCATCTTAGTGCTAAGATCAACTTAGGATCTTTGTGAAACAGCGCCATGAACAATGAAAGAAAGACTTTGTTGATCATACAGTTGCCGAAAATATGAAGCTAGTAAATTTTGAATGTAGCTACATTATAGTTGGATCACATGAAATTGAGCAATTAAAATACTCAAGGTCACACGCACTATAAAGCATGTATGTATGGAAAGAATGTCTTGATGCTGATGCTGATGATGATGATGATAACAGACTGAGTGGGGAATAGATGATAAACTATAGATAAGACTACTTAAACAAATCCGCCTAGTGGGAGAAAGATGGTTAGGCCAGTGACCTGTCTTTGGAGGCCCTTTCCAAGAATTAGAGCATGTGCTTTGGGTGCTAAATGTTGTTGGTTGAGAAAGTTAAAGGGACTTAGTAACATTGCCCAAATCCTCAAAATCCAATTGGAATTCTAGCAGTTCCCGCAAACCTTGTTGTATTCGCATTAACAATAAAAGCATGGGACGGGGTTTCAGTTTTTTCAAGTTTTCCTTTCGTTAAAAAGATATTTACGATTGAAGTGTTCAGATGTTAAATTATCCACTGGATCGTCAAAACTGTGTACAAAGTGAGTGCAATGAGTTAGTGAATATCACTTTGCATTTTTGCTCATTACTCGGCCATATAACGTCCATTTAACCCTAAAAGGGCCGGGCTATTTGAGGTCTTCAGCAGGCCGGGGGGGGGGGGGGGGCCATTATGGCCCCCCCCTAAGATCTCGGCCGCGGAGCGGCCGATCGCCGTGAAAATTTGCACGCATGATAAGTGAAGTGTATAGAATACAATGGTAATTTTTTTAAAATTTGAAAAATTCATTAATTTGCATACTTGTGGTAATTTATGCAAATAAGTCATGAAATTCATATTTTTACCCATAAATCATATATTATTCATAATTAAACTCTGGTTTTCACTACATATATTCTTTAGAGCATGTGGAATAATAATACGACAAAAAAATTAGGAAGAGCCAGGTTCTTCCTTATGTTTTCTATTGTTTTGATAATTTCTTATGTATTTCTTTGTTTTTTTTAAACTTATGTATTTTATTGTTTTTGTTGTTTATTTTATTTCTAACTATAATTTAAGTATTTTGAACCCCCAAAACAACATATAAATGTAAACAACACTGAATAACCAATGATAAACCTCATTTTACGAAAATTGATATTTCCATATGTTTTATACACAAATCACGAAATTGAGCGATTTTCGGGCTGACATGCATAGACAAAAGGTCACGTGACTTTGTAACAGTATGTCCGATTTTCGAAATTTTTGTTTTAAAATGTGCGCAAGACCCGTAAGAAAAATGTCACAGAGCAGCGGCGCGTCATCTTACAGCGTTTTGGAGCAATAAAAAAAAATCGCGGAGGGGGGGGGGCCATTATGGCCCCCCCCCCCCCGGCCCTATTAGGGTTAACTTGAAATTTTCACACAATACCCTGTGGACATATGAGATAACAACAATATACATTGCATCAACCATTCATCACTTTTTGCACATGTCAACAAAGTTACTAGATCCCTTTAAAGTTTGAAAGCCATGTAGACGCCAATGTAGCTCTCTTTAATATTTGTTGTGGAATGTTCCCAAAATTAGACATATTATTATCTGACAATTTTGCATCATGTAGAGTAGGCTTCAAACTACAAGATGGTAAGCTAGCTTACCAAATTTAGCACAAAAAAAAAAAAATGACTGAAAGGGATCTAGTTACTTTGTTGACATGTGCAAACACTGACAAAGCTGCTAAAATGTGTATTTTTTTCTGTCAACTGAGTGATGTGTGAAAATTCCATAGTAAATGAATGTCATATGTGACGTTGGATCACGGAATGGGTGTAAAGTCGGAGTGGGACTTTAGTACATAGAGCCTCAAAATCATACAAAATTGTATTTGGCTGAAAATTTCAAATTTACGGAATGTGATACTTACATGTGCCATCTACATTCTCTGAAAATTTCATGTCGTAATTCGATTGTTTTATACCGAAAATAATGATTTTTCTGAGCAACCTTCATTTTGGTTTCGACCTGAAACTCGGTTTATCCTCGCTGGCTGTTCATGATCGATCGATTGTGATTCTATGTAGGCACCTGACGCCGGACCGCTGCGAGCTAGCTGCGGGCGGAAAGCGCTGTGATTGGTCAGACTGACCTGAATAGAGTTGTACTGGGTACGTTGTATGATTTCCTGGTAGCGTGTGCGGCCTTCTGTATAATACCGCTAATACCTCCTTCGTTATGTGAATAGCTAGTAGCTTTTCTTTGCACATCAAAGCGCAATGTGTGCAGCCTACCGCATCCTACTGTATTGAATCGCGCTGTGCGGCTTATCGGTACCGGTACCTACCCCATTGAATCGCGCTGTGTTTTGTGATGTGAAGTACCGTACACATGGGCGTAGATACTTAGGTAATACCTAATGAATAGATCATTTCCCCCCCCCCCCCCCCTTGTTGAATGGGTATCAATGACAGTTTTACGCCCATGAGTTCGTACAGTATGATATTGAGGATGATGATGATGATGATAAAGATGATCGATGATATTGGTGGTGATGATGATGATGATGTTGATGATGGTGATGATAAAGATGATGATGATAAAGATGATGGTGATGATAAAGATGATGAAATAATGATAAATAATTATCGACTTTGAAGTTGATTTTCAATCCACAAATGGACAGGAAATAGCTGATGGAAGTGAGATTTTACTTACCTATTTCACGCGTAAAATTCACTGAATTGCCTTAGTCATACACACCTTCAATCGAGACGACCAGCGCAGCCCGGGGGAAAACCCGGACTGATCCATTTTTCAGAGGGGGCATTCGATTTTTTGTGTATTTTCCGATCAATTATACCAGTCTTTTTTCTGTGGTGGTTGGTACTTTTACCTTTATATTCATGAAGAGTATTATAATTATTGTCTTAACTTACCTTAGAATATCTGAATTAATAAATTATCGAACATTTTTAATGGAAAATAAAGTGATTCGCCTTGCAATCACACCCATGGCAAGACGGTAAAACACCCATGAGTTTATCAAAATTATTATTTCTTTAGAATTCTAATGAAAGATATCGTCATGATCGTGGAACAAGAACCAACTGCGAAGGATTATCAAAATACGCCTCCCCTGTGCGAAGTTCATTGTGTAGAGTTCAATGTTGCGGTAATGATCGGGGAGGATGAATGAGAAGGGTGGGTCGATATCGCACGCCCATCAGAGGACTGAAGTTACCGCTCTATTCTACCATGCCCAAGTATTACTATAGACGACGATGATGGTCATTGTTATGAGGGGGCGCGCGGGGGTCATGCCAGCCTGCCAGGTTAACTTGCATGCAATTGACAGTATGAAACACCGGAGCGTACTGTGTATGCCGCCGTGTTACGAAAGCTTTGCTGATTGGCCGAAGAATAACAGTAAACTGCGTATGCGTTATATTGTTTGTGATCGATCGTGAAAAGCGAACGGTCAAACCGAACAAAATTTCAACCGCTCGCTCGCTCTGTGAGGATGTTTTTCTGAATGGATGCGAAACTTTAGAAGCGATTTTCTCCGTTGTTTGACAAATCGCTGGGCTCTGGTCCTCGTTATTAAATTGCGTTTTTCTTTCCTTCATGAAAATTATATGTAGCAAGTTATACATCATTTTAAAGCTGAAATCCGAGAGAATTCAAAACACTAAAAATCTTAATTTTGATATTTCCGACGAATTACCCCAAGTGACAGAGGGGGACACATATACAGTATGACCAAATAATGAGCGAAAATGCAAACAAAAAACCTGTTCCATGCTTTAATTGGATCGTGTATTGGTATCTATATATTATTATTCCGCACTACCAACCACTGTAAACATCCAATTAATTTTAAGTTAATAATAATAAATAATCTATTATATACTGGTATTTTAATTTTAATAGTAATTACGAGTGGCCCACACTCTCTCAAACCCCTCGTTAATTTTGTTCACAGCTATTTCCTAAATTGCATGATTTATTAATGATAATAATAATAAAAATGGTTTCCATTTTTATAGCACCTAATATCATTCATCTCTAAGCGGTTTAATTTGTTAAAGGGATAGTTGAGTTCTGGTAAGGAGAGTACAGTTTTTGGTGAAACTGAATTTTTGTAACCAAAACCTGCATCATTACATTACAAACTAATAGTTATAACTAGAAAGGAACACAAAATTACAAATGACGTAGTAAAGATCATGTTATCATTCAAAAAGAGCCGTTAAAACGTAAGAGGGCGCTCTCTAAACACTCATCGGTTTCAACCATTTTGAATAAAATATTGTGCATGTGATGTTTTGTTGAAATAGTGATTAGATAGAGAAACAACTAACAACTATTTAAATATCTATTTTGTAACTTTTTGAAAAGAGGAAGCATTTTTTTGAATTTTTTACGGCTGGTTCGAAATTCTCTAATAAACCTGGGGCCCCAGCTTTATTAAAAATTGTTATATTTATGGATATTTCAGCCGTCTCAACCGATTGTGATCAAACAAAGATGATTTTATTATTTAAATGATTTCAAATTTTACACTCAGTTTTTCATTACCTCACAACAAAAAAAAGTAGTCTAGCGCCCTCTCTACCAAAGCTCAACTATCCCTTTAAGCACCATATAAATATTATATATTATAATTACCCTGGTCATCAGACACACACTTGCAATCAATCCACATGTGACGTGCACTTTTTGCTCCCCTGGCAGCGATGCATTCTGACAACTATGAGGCTGAATCATGTTACTATAGTATCTATATTATTATTCCGCACGACCAACCACTGTAAACATCCAATTAACTTAAATAATCTATTATACTTATTTTTATTTTAATAGTTATTACGGGTGGCCTACACTCTCAAACTCCTTGTTAATTTGGTTCACCACTATTTCCCAAATTGCATGATTAATTAAATGATATAAAGAATAATAATAATAATGGTTTACATTTTTATAGCGCCTAATATGATTGATTAATCATCTCTATTAGCGCTTTAATTTGTTGAGCACCATATCAATATTATGTATTATAATTACCTCTGTTATCAGACACACACGTGACATGCATGTTCTGCTCCTAGCTCATTTCAGAGCATCTCCAAATCTGCAATAGCCCTTTTAAACACAATGCACACCTCCGCACTAACCCTTTTCTCTATTAAAGTAAAATCATACATTTTCTAATTTTACCTTCCCAAACAGACAATATACTTGCCTGCTTACTTCTAGATAAGATTCATACAAATGTAAATGTACATTCTACTATTCTAGTTGAATAGGAATGTCAGCTTAGGTAACCAAACTAGACCATTAATATAATTTCATTTGCCCTACATCCACTTTTACTTGCCTTGGGCAATTGCTAGTGTCAAGCCCTACACAAGAGACACGCACAGCTACACACACACGCACACGCACACACGCACACACGCACACACGCACACACGCACGCACGCACACACGCACACACACACACACATACTTGTAAGCACCGGCAAACGGGGACTCTTGACTCTTTACCTGGTAAATGGGGACTCGCGAAAAACAAAGGATAGGGGGGTTCCTCATACAGCTAATGCACATCTAGGCCAGGGGGAGGGGGGTATCCAGGTAATATCACATGAGGGCGGTATAGTAGTTTTCTTGCCGATCACGACACACGCACGATGTAAACCACACACTCCGATGCACACAAAAATTTCACATTTACATTCGAATCGGGGATGAGCTTCAGAACGGGCAGCAGTTCAATTAGTTACATTCTAAACGTGGACAAGCAGTGCTTTCTCATTGTAATTCTAACCGCGGACATCCGCAGTTGGGGTGTGTCCGCGATTAGATGGTGTTTTGTCACATGTATGTCCCCGATTTGATGGTGTTTACAAACACACGCACACACGCGCACACGCACATGCACACGCACACGCACACGCACACAAAAAAACAACACACACACACATAGACATGCACACATTATAGAGACACAAGGATATGACAAATGACATAACACCAGCCTTCAACGCAGAGCATGAGTTAATTATGTTTTATGATTGGGTGATCATCTGTGCCCATCCCTTTGCAATCAATAACAAGAAGACAGTACCACATACTGATTGACAGAGTTATAACAGGGCAGGATTGTGTGAGGGGAAAGTGTTCTGTGAAAGGGGGTGGGGGGTGTTGGATGGAAAGTGGGATTTTTAATCTAGAGCTGATTATTGATATTAGTTACCATTAAAGGGTACCACCACCCAAAAATAATATTCTTATTAAAGAAAGGTAACGTCAATAGTATTCCATTCCATCAACAAGTTCACAAAAATATGTTTCCAGAAAGAAAAAGAAAAAAATTGGAAACGCATCACCATTCTAAAGCATGCGTTCATGCGGTCTGAATTGCGTAGACTGCGATGCGTGCGGTGAATTGCAATGTGTGCAGAGCGAACGAATCGCCCGGGAATCTATTGTCTACAAACGTACGCGTGAATAGCATTGGCGCACTCGCAAATGGTTGGCCCGTATGGAACCAGGAAATAGCAGTGGTTCCGTAAGTGGTGGAAATTAATTGCTTTGTTTATGAATTACACAACCCTTTGCAAAATGTTGGGTATCTATTTGATATAACAAAACATATAATAATGTGTTGTCCTTTGCCTGGTGGTCCCCTTTAATTCCAAATATGTGACTATCCAACACTATTGTATGCAATCAATGCAAAGACAGTACCACATAATGATTGACAGGGTTAACAGGGAAGGACTGTGTAAGGGGAAGAGGCTTGGGAGGAAGAGGGGGGGGGGGGGGGGTTGGGGTTGGTAGGGGGTGAAAAGGGATGTTATTAATCTAGAGCTGTCTCATAAATTCTAGAGAGGAATATTGATATTAGTTGCCATATATATTATTGATATTAGTTGTCATGTTGCTATCCACCCCTATTGCATAGCTGCCAACTGTTACGAAAAATTCGTAATTGTTACGAATTTCCCACCCTCTTTACGAACTTACGAATACTCCTTCTATAATTACGATTTTTGAAAGAAAAAAAAAAAAAAAAAAAGATTTTTTTTTTTTTTTTTTTTTTTTTTTTTTTTTTTTTTCGTTTTCACGTTTTTAAACGTATAGAGACAACGCAAAAATGATGAAAAATAGGGCCATGGACGCCGGCCGCAATGGGCTCCGGCCGAAATGGACTCCGCGCTTCACGCTCCAGAGCCCTAAAGCGACCCCTGGACCCCGGCTAAAGGGACTTCGCGCTCGTGATGTGTGCTTCGCGCACATGATATTCAGTTTTGCTTAAATGTTACTAATTTAAAATTCCAAATGTTGGCAGCTATGCTATTGTATGCAATCACTTCGGAGACAGTAGCAAATACTGATTGACAGAATAAATAGGGCAGCACTGTGTAAGCAGAAAAGGCTGAGTGAAGGGGGTTGTTGGGGTTGGTGGGGCGGGGAGGGCTAGAGGGAAAGGGGTTGTTACTATTAATCTAGAGCGGATTATTGATATTAGTTGTATAGAAGGGCAGAACTGCGAGTGAAGGGGGTTGGTGGGGCGGGGAGGGTCAGAAGGAAAGGTGGTGTTATTTATAATCTGGAGCTGTTATATAAGTCTAGGGTGCCGTTGCAGAAAGAGATACAATCGATTGTAAGTCAGCAACTTTGCACGTTTCAACCAATCAGATTCGCGCATCTAGAACACATGATCCGACTTACAATTAATCGTAACTTACAATCGATTGTATCTATAATTGATTTTTGTTGCCATATATCATTGGTGTAGTCAGCCAATATATATGGCACAAGTATTAAAGGAAATAACATATATACATATGTAGGCATTAATAAGAGAGAAAAGAATACCACACGTAAAAGGTTACGAGGGTGGTCCATAAGGATTGGGAGGAAATGTACGGGTTAAATTAGGAAATAAATGAAGAAAAGAAGAATATCCTGATAATAGTAAGATAGTTTAGAGTTAGGTCCATGGTAGCTTGGAGTCCTTATAGAAATATATAAGGGAAGGTCTCCTAATTTGTAATTCAGGTAGGTGACCTTGTTAGGAATACAGAAATAGAAAAGAATCATGTGGTGTTAGTTTATCGGACTATCTAGGCCAAAATATATACCGTATTTTCTGGTGTATAAACTGCACCTCTGTATTAACTGCACCCCCAACTTTGGGAATTGTCATTGCAGGGAAAAAAATATTTTTTTGGATGATAAAAACTGTGTTGGAAATCTTTGCAACATAATCAAACCATACACACACCCCATGCTTTCTCCTGATAAATTGTGTAAATGTTTAGTACACAAAACAACAAAAAACACATCTTTTTTTTTTCTGATTGGAGCATAATTTATAATAGAAAAAAACCTACAAGCATTTTACTCCACATAGAAAATGATATTATAGCCATACGTGGTATTTTCATGAAATACGTTTCTCTATCTCTGTGTTTTAACCGCTCCCCCTTGTTGAAATTGAAAGTTCTTCTGTATGTAAAAACATGCGGTTTAGAATACACCAGAGAATGAAAATATTAGAGGGAATAATTTATGTAATTCTTAAGAGTAAGTTGGCACCAAAATGGTAAACATGTTTTGAGAATAGAATTAGGTAAGAGTGAAAAAAACATGCTGTTAACTGGGACATGTTGTGGGGAGAGAAAGTAAATAAAGTATCGTATTATAACCACTGGATAGAGGGGTAGAGGGCATCCCAGGTAAGGGGTATAGATAGGTAAATTAGTAAATTGTTTTTAAAATGATGAATTAATTTGATTGGGTAAAAGAAGATTATGATTATTCATAGGTCTTAATTAATGTCAGGGATTGGCTTAGAAGGTTGAGGTGTAGCTCCCAGCAACAAGGATATCAACATTTTCAATAGCAAATACTTAAATGGTTACATTGAAAAAATATATTACAGTATCATGAGCCATCGTAGTATTTGCAGAAACATTGACATGAATCAAGCATTCTATGGGACAAGTACTATCCACGAATCAAGTATTATGAGCCTTGATAATGGCAGTCATATAGGAATGGAATATAGAAATGTAAAAAAAACGGTCACCCATACAATATGTCAATAGAAAACAAAATCAGCAACGGTGAAAAAATACTTAAATGCCTGTGAAAAATGACAGGTGAAGTGATAGGATACATAAAAAGAGATACTGTATGTGGCAGGGGTGGGGGAGAGGGGGCAGGGGCAATTAACCCCCCCCCCCCCCCACCCCCTTTGGAGTTCTCACCCCTTTACTACCACCATGGAGAGATACACAAAGAAACACATAACACCATATATATTTTGACTCATGCCTTTGAGCTGCACCTCCATTTTTGTTGTGTCCTTGTTGCTTGGGTATCCCGTAAAAACAAATTGAAGAAGAAATCAATAATAGCATCCTATTTTTATATTTTTGACTCACTATTCCCCCACCCCCCTTATTTTGATTGCAGTTTTTCCCTCTCATAGAGAAAATGAAATGAAATGAAAAATGGAAACCTAGCAACACCCCCCCCCCCCCCCCCCCCCCCCCCTCCCATCGGTAACTTGCCGATTGGTCTACTCCCATTTGGTCTACTAGAAAATTATAAATTCGGGGGCTTATGATTAAAATTATGGATTATGATTAGGGTTATGGGTGTGGATTAGGGTTAGGGTTAGGTTGTGGGTTAGGGATCGTGTTTGGAGTTGGGGAAATTGAAGTTAAAGGCATCAGGTAGTAGACCAAATGAGTTGTAGACCAACTGAGTGTAGACCAAGCGAACATAAACCCTCCCATCTTGCTGCCCACAGTCTTGTTTGTAACTCAGTGGAAACCTCACATGAATATCGATGGGAGGAAACAGACTCTGATAGAAAAGAATGGTTGCACAAGCTGAAACTCACTTCCCCTTCCCTTCCCCTTCCCTTCCGCCTCCTCCCCTGTAGAAAATCAAGTTGTTTTCCCCTCTCATAGAGAAAATGAAATGAAATGAAAAATGAAAATCGTGCTACCGCCCCTTCGCCTCCTCCGTAGAAAATCTAGTTTGTTTTTCCCTCTCATAGAGAAAATTAAATGAAATGAAAAATGCAAATCTAGCAACCTCCTTGCTTTTATTGTTAATACAACAAAAAACAAGGTATTGATTTAAAGTAAATAATAATAATAATGAAACACTTTTATATAGCGCATAACACATAAGCACAATTGCATGACCCTATGCGCTTTATTATTACCCTTGGTCATCAGGTACAAGTCAAACCGGCACAATTATCTTGCGCACCATCTCAACTCCCCGGGGAGCACACTAGCCAATGGCAGCCGTATTGATTTACATTTTAATAAAAATGTCACATTTTCATTCTCAAAATTGCAAATTTCTAAACCTGCATCTCGATGTGGTTAATCTTTTCTTTGCATATGAATATCTTATGATTATTTTTCTGGCAAGTGTTTCCATTACGTATGTTTTTCTTTGAAGTCTGTCATTTGATATCTATTGGAAATGTATAGAAGGCATAAAAGAACCACTATAGAGTAGCTTGTGAGTTTGGTGTATTTACTGTACAGTTGTTAGATTGCTTTAAAGGGACCTAGTATAAACTTTGTTGATATGTGCAGAAACTGATCAAGGGTTGTATGCCTGTGATCTGATATGTCCACTGGGTGAATGATGTGTGAAAATTCCATGGACAATAATAATAATAATACACAGTTTTTATATAGCGCATATCACATTGCCGAAGCACGTCTCTATGCGCTTGTATTATTACCCTGGTCGTTACTGGTACAGTTCAAACCCACACAATTATCTTGTGCACCATCTCAACTCCCCGGGGAGCATACTAGCTAATGGCAGCCATATGATGATAGCGCGCACGCTAATTAACACCCAAATTAATTAATTAACACCCTAATTAACACCCAACAATGAGTGTCACATAACCGAATAATGAGCGAAAAATGCAAGTGATTTTCACTTACTCGTTGCACTGACTTTGCACACTGTTTAAATTCTCCTGTAGAGATTTTCTTATCTACACTTAAATCATACATATCTTTTATAATGAATTAGAAATTTGGAAAACCAAAACCTGTTCCATTGTTCTATTGGTAATTACAAATATAACGAGATATATGTATAAAGAACCGTGACAGTTCTATTATTAAAACAATAATTAGAAAAATAAATTTTGTGGATTTTGACAATGTTTCTAGATCCCTTTAAAGGCGAAAGGTGATGAGTGATTAACAAAATGTGTATTGGTGTGATCTGATATGTCCACAAAGTAATGTGTGAATATTTCACTTTAATTGGATGTTTTTTAGCCAAGAAATTAGTAAAAAATGCCAGTGATATTCACTAACTCATTGTACTTACTTTGAACACGGCTTAAATTATCCCGTAGACAGTTTAACATCTGAGCACTTCAATCGTAAATATCTTTTTATAATGAATTAGAAATTTGGAAAACCGAAACCTGTTCCATTGTTCTATTGGTAATACAAATACAATGAGGTTTGTGAGAACCGTGAGAGTTCTTATAAAGTAAATTTTATGGATTTTGACAATGTTACTAGATCCCTTTAAGTCTGAACTAGGGTAGATATAGTGTACTGTGTCATTGACCTGTTTCCAATATTATTTATAAACCTACTTTTCTCTGCTGCTCATCAATTGCTGATCAAATTTGAAAAAAATTGCGGTCTCTCTCTATTAAAAATCCATTCAGAATAATATCCACAGCAATTAAACAAACCATATTGATGAGCAAAGAAATGTGCAGATTGATTGAGTAGAGTGAATGTAATTGACAATGCAAGTCACATTTTGCACATAACCTTCTAGGCTTGTGCATTATTTAATGCAAAATTTGTTTATTGATCAAACTGTTCTTTTAGACATTTAGAAATAAAAATGATCAAAGTTCAGAATTTAACCTAGCTTCCCTGGGTAAGACTTTAATAGGGAAACCTGACCAGAAATTATATTATGAATGAAAATTAGTATTCAAAAGAAAATTGGTTTTCCCTGGGGATTGGGGATCGGGGATGGCTGTCTGTCTGTCCCAGAAACTCTGATATATGCGGGATCAATCAAAACTCGGTTGGTGTGAAAGCCATATAACTATTAAAGGCAGCCTGTAGCCATGAGGGGGTGCATAAGGTGCATATGCAATTTTACAAATTCACAAAGGTTGACTTTTCATCGGTCATGGCCATCGCTTACTCAACTAAACCAGTGTTCTCGGTCTCGGCGACGATCACCCCCCCCCCCCCCCGCTTACCCAACTCAACCAGTGGTCTCTGTCTCGGCGATGATTCTCCCCCCACCCTCCCCCCATTTATACAACTCAACGAGAGGTTTCAGTCAGCTTTTGTAAATTACATGCCTCCCTGCCCCCCCCCCCCCCTTACTCAACTAAACCAGTGTTCTCGGTCTCGGCCATGATCAGTCTCTGTGATGACCGGTCTCGGCGACGATGCTTACCCAACGTTATCAACCATTGGTCTCTGTCTCTGCGATGATCCCCCCCCCCCCCCCCCCCCCGTTTATACAACTCAACCAGAGGTGTCAGTTCGCTTTTGTAAATTAAACACCCCCCTGCCCCCCCCCCCCCCCCCCCCCCTTGAAAAATCCTGGCTTTGGGGCCTGCTAAGGTCACCTGTCGTCCAATTAACCCATGATAATTATGAGGGAGACTGGGAAGGGTATCACTGTCAGCACCTAATCAGGCCATTATATGGAAAGAGGGATCATATCACTCAAAAGTAATCCAAAGATGGATTCATATCTAGATGAACCGTAAACAACTTGTAACAGATGGATTTTCACATCACTTCTAACGTTCCTTCCTTTTCTGCTTTCTTACTATCTTCCCTCTTTATCCTTCATTTTCTCTTCCTATTTTCATGTTTATACCTTCCCCATTCACTATCTGTATTCATACCAACTTCAAACTACTTGTAAATATTTATTTTCAAATCACTTCTAACGTTCCTTTTCTGCTTTCTTACTATCTTCCCTCTTTATCCTTCATTTTCTCTTCCTTGTTTATACCTTCCCCATTCACTATCTCCATTCATATACAAACTGTAAACTACCTGTAATGGGTATAGTTTTCAATCGCTTCTAATGTTCCTTTTCTGCTTTCTTTTACTATCTTCCCTCTTTATCCTTCATTTTCTCTTCCTTGTTTATACCTTCCCCATTCACTATCTCCATTCATATACAAACTGTAAACTACCTGTAACGGGTATAGTTTTCAATCGCTTCTAACGTTCCTTTTCTTTTTTCTTACTATCTTCCCTCTTTATCCTTCATTTTCTCTTCATATTTCTATTTTCATTCCTTCTCCATTTACTATCTTTGTTCTTTTCCTTTCCTTTTTCCTCTTTCTCTTCCAAATCCTCTTCTCCTTTATGTTCTGATAATTTGAGGGATAGTATTACTCTCATTACATAACCAGGCCATTATATGGAAACCCTGGATCTAGTCACTCAGAAGTTGTTGAAAGATGGATTTGTAAATATGAACCTTTAACAACTTGTAAAAGATTTATTTTCAAGTTGCTTCTACTGTTCCTTTTCTTCTTTCTCACTATCTTCCCATTTTATCCTTCATTTTCTCTTCCTATTTTCATTTTCATTCCTTCTCCATTCACTATCTTTGTTCTTCTCTCTTCTCTTCTCTTCTTCCAATTCCCTTTTCTCCTCCTCTTCAAAATCCCCTCCTCCTTTATTTTCTAATTTGAGGGAGAGTATTACTTTCACCACATAATGAGGCCATTATATGGACACCTTGGATCTACAATAGTCACTCAGAAGTTGTTGAAAGATGGATTTGTATATATATTTGTACTTGCAGATTTAAATTCAAATCCCTTCTAACGTTCCTCATCTTCATTCTTCCTTCCCGCAGCGGCTTCACTTTCCCCTAGTGCTGCAATACCGGGATCTAGTAACTTTGTTGACATGTGCAAAAACTAACTATGGGTTTATAAAATGTGTATTTCTGTGGTCTGATATTTCTACATCAGTAATGTGTGAAAATTCTGTGGTAAATGAATGATGAGTAGTGAGCGAAAATGCAAAGTAAAATTTGCTAACTTATTGCACTAGAGAGACTTTCAAATCTGAACAATTCAATCATAAACTAGCTGTACCGCGGAAATCCGCGGGTTTTTGTAAGAGAAAGACGATGATGACATAACGACACTTAAAACTTTACTAAATATCCCACAGTCATCATTTAAATAGTAAGACAAAATAGACTCGGGCGATTCAATCCCACCCACAACCCGTCGGGGCCCCGTCCAACGATACATCCGGCCAATGTATAATAAAATCATGATGGTTTAGTATCCACGCAAAGTTATTCAGTTATCCCCCATATTTGATATGATCCATAATTTGTTCCGCTTGTATTCAAATAGATACAATACACTATATGTTCGTGTTCTTGCTAATAAAGTAGCTTCGCCGCTCCCCCCCCCCTCCCCCCCCCCCCCGCGGCTCCAATTGCCTGTATGACAAATAACCCGTCGTGTCCCCTACACGTTTCATATCATAAACTAAGTTCTCCCGCGTATACCTTTGTTCATATTCTTGAAAGGAATAGTATATAGCCGTCTATACATGTATTTGCATACTACATGAGCAGATACTTCCCCCATCCATTCTACCCCCACCCCCTCCCCCCCCCACCCCCGATAATTTGTTCCACTTGTATCAAATACATGCATTTGCATACTACATGAGCAGATACTTCCCCCATTCCATTCTACCCCCATCCCCCCATCCCCGATTATAATTTGTTCCGCTTGTATCAAATTAGATACAGTACACTATGTTCGTGTTCTTGCTAGCTTTGCCGCTGCCCCCCCCCCCCCCCCCCCCCGTGTCTCCAATTGCCTGCATGACACATGTCGTCGTGTCCCCTAAACAATTCATATCCAAACTAAGTTCTCCCGCGTATAATTGTTTTCATATTCTTGTGAAACCCGATGATATATTCCTTTGAAGGGAATAGTACCCCATAGTACCCCCACCCCCACTCCCCACCCCCCCCCCCCCCACCCCCTCGGCGTCTATTCTGGTACTGCATGGTAGCTTCGTGGCCGACTTAATACATCTTACCACAAGCTGGCGCAATTATAGTATCGTGTACGGTAGGGCGAATGAGATACTGCAGTGCCCAGAGACGATGGTCAGCAGGTCAGTGAGCTATGCAAATAAACTACTACGGTTCGGTGGGGTAATTAGATGACTGCGCGACCTGTATACACGGCTGTACAGCCATTGCCCGTTGTATAACCGCAGCTAAATTGAAGATGTCGCATTTTGTCGTCGATGCACTTACAAACACGATGCCAATCGGCAATAGCGATCATTACCATACCATCCGCGTAATATAAATATTGATATTTATCAAAACCTGGGTAGTTTCGCAACGTGTTATATCTAAAATGGTTTATCGATATATTATTTGTTTTATCTACTCCAATTTATATTCTTACAAATACTTTTACGGCGATAAATCGTTAGTCAATGCTCGGCGTCTTAAACGGGCAATTGACATTGCTGACTTTCCCTTTTCTTCGATCTGGACGACGACCACGGGGCGGGAGCGACTCGGGAATGCCTTATTGTCCTCCGCAAAACGTATATCCTTCGATCGCGACGGTCGGGAAGTCGCCGAATCCTCGGGGTGAGGATATCTCGAGTGGGAACCATTTCGGGGTTTGAAGCTTACCGTATTAATATAATAGACAAGGCAAGTGATAAATACAAATTACCAGAAATTACCAGATGTTCAATTCCCTTTCCATCGACAGACTTCATTATACGTTTTATAGTGTGCTCTATACATTAACAGTGACCCCATTATGGCGTGTCACGTATCACCGGAAAGCGTAAACGGATGCCCGACGGATAGAAATTTGCGAAATCAAATTATCCGGTGGTGAAAGTTGTATCCATTTGCTGCATGCACAAAACTCTTCGCCGGATAAATCAACGGATATTGCCTAAAGAAACGGGCAAGAAACGCGTACGAACGGAGACGAACGGATTGAAACTCGCTCTCCGTCGGGCATTCGTAATGCCTGCGTCACAATTCAAACGGACCCCGGCCGAATGTATAGATCGCCAGAGAGTCGCCGAATTTCAAATCCGCCGGGGAGTCGAGCGTATTGTTCGCTTGAAATCTACGCTGTCACATATTGGACGGAGCTCGGGAGGCGCCCGTTAAACATAAGTGATTATAAATCGCTCGGCGCCCGTTAGTAAACAAAGTAAACAAATGGGGCCCGTAGAAGCCGCCCGACGGCCGCCCGTCGGCCGCCAGTCGGCAGCCCGACGCACGCTCAAAGCACGCCCGGACTTTGTACAAGTCGCGCGGGATACGGGAGTAGGTCGGCCAAGTATCGCAAGGAGGCCGTGCGGCGGTCGCGCAGCTCTGCCTTGTCCGTCCGAATTTAAAAACCTAAAATGGTCTAAAATATCGGATTGTCGCCCGAATATCGACCGAATGTTTGCCGATGCCCGAGGATCTACGGGCGATGTACGGGCGACGTTTTTACGAGCTCTGCGACCTCAAAATTCGGCATTTGAAAATCGCTGATTTGGGAGCAAGTTTCGGTGCCCTGCGGACGTCGGCCGAACCCTGAAAATCCCGGCGAGCCCGCAGTAGGACACTCGCGCGGACACCGGCCGTAGTCCTGGCGAAAATGCCCTTTTGAGCTCGCAGAGAAGTCGGGCGGGCTCCGTTTGTGATTTGTGACGGCCCTTTAACGCTATATCCGGCGATATTGGATAAGCGCTTAATGCCCTATACAATACACATCATTGTTTGTTTGTTTGTTTGTTCACGATAAAAAGCCCTCGATCAGCCAAATAGGCTGTTTTTCGGAGAGGCCGTGATACAATAATATAATTTATTCCAGGCTGCCCACCCCAACACCTCTAATATTAACCTATACGTTCGCGCCCGTCTGGACTGACACTGGATACGTCCGTATGATGATGATAATTATAGTAATATTATTGGACAAAAGAATGTGCCACAAGTTATGTACTGTCAGGGGCGGATCTAGCTTTTACTAAGGGGGGGGGGGGGGGGGGGTTGACCCAATGACGATGCGGATACTGTGTGGGTCTGGACACATGATGGCGTTTTTCTATGCACATCACATTTTCACTTGGCAGCCCAAGGGGGGGGGGGGGGGGGTTCAACCCGCTAACTCCCCCCCCCCCCCCCCCCGTAGATCCGCCACTGACTGTAACGATTTGTTTTGGTTTACTTCGATATAAATTGAGTTAAGAGCCTTTTTGGTTTTCAGCCATCAATTCTGAGTTATAACTTTCTTCGTTTTAATTGTGTAAGGCCCGGTCACATAACACCGGATAGCATAAACGGATGCCCGACGAATATACAATTTGCGAAATCAAAGAATACGGTGATGAATGTCGTCTCCATTGCTTTATGCACAAAACATTCCACCGGATAGAACAACGTACATCGCCTGACAAGGAACAGAAATTAAACGCATACGAACGGATACGAAAGGATTGAATTTTGTTCTCTCCGTCGGGCATCCGTTTACGCTATCCGGTGATATGTGACCGGGCCTGTATCAGAGAGTAATCCCAAATACATTCATAAAGTATGTACATGAACCAGTGGAAATGAGGGTAGTTTGCTGTTATTAGATTTGGAGGGAGGTGACAGGTTGTATAAAGCATACAGTGGTGGAATGTAATTGCAATGTTCATTCAGGGCCGAACAAAGTGGGAGCCAAACCAGACTTCATTATACAACTAACGAATGGGCTTCTTGTGATAGTCAAATCTATTACCTCGGTGGGCTCAAATGATTATTACCGAAGCGTAGCTGAGGGTAATAGTCATTTTGAGCCCACCGAGGTAATAGATTGCCTGTCACAATCAAGCACATTCGTTAGTTGTTTTATATCACTCATCAATATCACGGATTGTGTTCATCTTATAGCAAAATAAGTGAAAATCTCTTTAATATTTCATAAAATTGCTTGTTAATTTTGATCTAAAAATCAATCGACATTGATGAAGCCAGTATCCATGGAGCATCTAATACGCTTAAAGTCATTGTTATTTTGCGCATACAATCACAAAAACGCAAAACTGAGTGCGCACCAACGCGCTGACAGTTGCGCACATACGCGATGAATGCGTGCTAGCGCTCCCACGGATGTGCTTATTGGCTGTCTTGGCGTTCTTCTTCAAAGGGTGTTAGTTTTTTATTAACAAGAGCAATCACGTGACTAGAACGTGTGCGCCATAGAGTACTGCACAAATTTGGTCGCGTGTGCATTTTGCTAAAACACATGATCTATGGGACGAACGCGTAACGAACTTTTAGTGTTAGTTTTTTGCTAACAAGCCCGGTCACGTGATTGCGCGGGGACTGCGCGTGTTGTCAAAACTATCATTTGTCAAATGCAATGGTAAACGATCTTATGAGGGATATAATGGCTATTATATCCCTCATGAGAATGTTCTAGCCATGTGATTGGTCGAAACGCCGTCACGTGTTCAAGTATAATTTCTCCCATCAAATCCCAACCTCATATAGTACTTTTGTACAGTTCTTTTGTACGGTTCTTATTGCTGCTACGCATGTGATCTCATAGGGCACGTTGTTAACAACCTCTAAATTAGGAATCAGCGAACGTTTACAATTCAACCCAGTTGTTTTGTTCCCATGACAACCAGAACGCAGCGGCAGCCAATGCGAACGCTTGTGAGCGCGCAAGTACGCGTGCGCGTGCTTGTGCGCAGAAAGGTAGCGCGCTGGTGCGCAAAGTTTACGCGCGGCTACGCTTAATAGACAATGGTAATATAAGCGTATTAGCCTTTTAATCATAAACCTTGTTCATGTGCAGGATTGACAAAATTGAAATTAAAAAATTAATCAATTGCCTCATATCCCGAACATTTGAGCACACATTTGAGCACTTTGGGTTAGTTATAGGTCGACGTTGGTGATCAAAATGATATGAGGGATATAAAGCAAATAACCAAATCTCCTTACTCGGGTGATGGATGCAAAACTATACGTTGCCTCGGTGATCTGCGAAGGTAACTAGCATGCCTTGGCTACGCCTCGGCATGACAGTACCTTCGCAGATCACCTCGGCACGTATAGTTTTGCCATCACCCTCCCAGTCGATGGTTATTTGCTTATTATTGTATTAAAGGGGACGTACGTCCATGGATACGAATTCAAGCTTCTAAGGATTGAAATACAGATATTCTAGGTCACTAAACACAATTTTGTATGAAAAAAGTGTGATTGTGGGTTCTAATAATTAGTTTTGAAATTCTAATGACACAAATTCGCCAGCGAGCTTGGTCTCTCCCACAATGCACCATTTTGTGACGTGAGGGACTCACTATGCGCCAATCTATTTTTTTTTACTGCAGCGAATGTGTTCTTTTGATAGAACCAATACATTGCTCGATCATGTATAGTGTCGGTTTATGCAATGGATACTTATTCACTGATGATTTGGTACATCTACATGTACTTGTACCCCCTCCTGTCCTAATAATCTATCCATTCAGTTACATAGAATAAACAACACACCAATTGGCATAGCCCAGTGCCCCAATAGCAATGACACGCTTAAGGGATAAAATAGAAGAATACATATTTTTAAAATATCTTCAAATAATACGTTCAGTGAGATCGCAAAGCATCAACAAGGCTTCCCATTCAAAAACAAATATGCATGACTTGGAGCTCTATGAATAAGTAATGAGCAGGAACAACGATATTTTAAATAGCTTAAACTGAGAGAAATGAAGTGATTCATGAAAAGAAAGGAGTTGATACAACGCCTTACATTTTAAAGTTCATATTCTTATTTGTTTCGTTTCAATCTGACGTAGATAAAAGGGTGAAATTTAAGGTTTTAAAAATATGATTTAAAGACAATGATTTAATTTATGTTCACATTATGAAATAATATAGTAAATGTGCTTGCGTCTCGGTAATTTGTACATTATTGGAAAGGGTAAAGTTCTGTCTTAAAGGGATAGTTGAGTTTTGGTATAGAGGGCGCTACACAAAATAATTTTGTTGTGAGATAATGAAAAACTGAGTGTCAAATTCGGAAGAGAAAACAATTTTAATAACAAAATAAACTTTATTTGATCAAAATCAGTTCAGAAGTGGCTGAAATATCCAAAAACATAACCATTTGTAATAATTGTGGGGCCCCACAATTATTCAATAATTTTGAACCAGCCGTTAAAGGGGTAGTTTAGTTTTGGTAGAGAGGGCGCTGCACATCACAATTTGTTTGTGAGGTAATGACAAACTGAGTGTCGAATTTGAGAGAACATGCATGGCAGAACAAACTTTATTTGGTCAAAATCGACCCGGAAACGGCTGAAATATCAATAAATATATCTGATCTTATGATTATTTGGGGCCCAAATAATTAGATGATTTTTTTTTTTATTAAAAAAATGCTTGCACTTTTTCAAAAATTTTCAAAAGCGTTTTTTAAATAGTTGTTGATGATCTCTCTATTTAATCATTATTTCAATAAAACATCGCATTATTTTGTATGAAAAATGGTTGAAACCAATGCCTTTTCAGAAAGCGCCCTCTTGTGTTTTAATGGCTCTTTTTGAATGATAACGGGCTTTTTACTTAGTCGTTTGTAATTTTGTATACCTTTCGAGCATGGTGGAGTTATAACTATTAGTTTTTAATGTTACTGTCCAGGTTTGGTTACTTAAGTTCAGCCTTACCAAAACTGTACTACCCCTTTAAACAATTTTTTAAAATGCCTCCTCTTTTCAAAAATATCGTAAGAGGTTTTGGAATAGTTGTTAATTTTCTCTCTATCTAATCACTATGTCAACAAAACATAACACGCATAATATTTTTAACGGCTCCTTTTTAATGATAACAGACTTTTTATTTAGTCATTTGTAATTTTGTATTCATTTCGAGCATGGTGGAGTTATAACTATCAGCTTGTAATGAAATGGTGCAGGTTTTGGTTACTAGAATTCAGTTTGACCAAAACTACTCTCTTTACCAAAACTCCTCTATCCCTTTAAATCCTTCACCATTTATATATTCATTAATTTTTTTAGAACAGTCAGGAGCTAGCAAAATATCACAAGATGTGAATTTTGTCTTTTTAAAAATATTTAGTCATTTGTAATTTTGTATTCATTTCGAGCATGGTGGAGTTATAACTATCAGCTTGTAATGAAATGGTGCAGGTTTTGGTTACTAAAATTCAGTTTGACCAAAACTACTCTCTTTACCAAAACTCATCTATCCCTTTAAATACTTCACCATTTATATATTCTTTTTTTTTTTAGAACAGTCAGGAGCTAGCAAAATATCACAAGATGTGAACAAATTACTGTAATTTTACACATTCTAGCTCTGTGATTGGCTTATTCAACATCACGCGCGATTTGTGGGCTATTCAACCGAGACCGCATGATGACAAACCGGGCAATGCCAGGTGCTAATGACTGTTGCTATGGGCCCGTAACCTCAGGAACAGTGGTCTGTATATTGAATGAGCCAATCGCAGAGCTAGAATTTCGGAAATCACAGTCATTTTTTAAAATCTAGTGTGATATTTTGCTAGCTCCTGACTGTTCTAAAAGGTGAATGAATATTTGAATTGTTTCTCATCAAAGACGAGACTTTGCCCTTTCCAATGATGTAAAAATTACCGAGACGCAAGCATCTATAATAAGTTATTTTACGATATGATCATGGTGAATTTTATTGTGTTTTTTATCCTCGTTTTTAACCTTCAATTTCACCTTTTTATATGTGTCTAATTGAAACGAAATGAATAATAACATGAACTTTGGAATGTTATTTGTTTTATGAACACTTTTCCTTTTATGGAACACTGTATTTGTCCTAGTTATTTCGATTTAAAACACCGGTATCTTAGCTCAGTACGTAGAAAGATGACACATACAGAACTCTTCACTTATGCCTCATTATAACAGCAAGTGCAGCCAAGGTGCGTTAACTCCATACTACGCCACTGACCGTGCCTTTGAGCATTACTGCATTGTTGAACCGTGTGAAAACAGTTGCCTGCCCGATATTGTAACACGTTTGGCTTCCATCGGAATTTGAATAGACTCGTTTTTGTAAACGTGCTTATTGAATTTGCTGGCTCTGCACGACGGGCTATTATGTATGCCACATGCAATAATCACAATGCAGTGGCACCGGATTCAAGCCTACACAAGAAACTGGGCAAAGTGAGGAAATTACGTAAGTGTCTCATGATTTTGTGCGGTAAATGTAATTACATTAGAAAAATATCTTAGAAATGAACCAAAGTGAGTCGAATCCTGAAAATATTCAAGCACATCCCTTGATTTATTCCCAACATATATATTTTTAAAATCGTCCGGATCATGTTTGATCTAGTTTGATCTAGTTTGATCTAGTTTGAGCTAGTTTGATCATGTGCGGGGACGTGACACTCATCTTGAGTGTTTCACGGTTCAAGAGCACGACCTTATTTTATGAAGCAATATAGAATAATAAAAATAATATTGACGATCATGCCGGTGTTACAGGGATAAGTGACCAGCCAGGCATAATTGGCAATGACGTCATTAGGACAGTTTCAAATCCTATTTTTGTCCGCACTCTAGCCTTCATACACACGGACGCAAACATACACACTCAAACACGAACATACATACGTACAAACAGACAACCGGACAATCAAACGAACAGTCCAGCGAGTGGTTGGTTTGTTTATTCATAATTGTATGGCATCATATTCATTAAAGCTCCACTGACAAGAAAACTGCCTCAAAATTGTGTTTTACTGTATCTAAGGTAGATTTTCATGAAGATTACTAATAAAAACATATTTTCCTCGTGGGAAAACCCAGTAAAAAAAAAAAAAAAATCAACTTGTAAATTCACTTTAGTAACCCCCGTAAAAAAATTGAGTCCGGGCTAAGAAAAATGACGTCATCTTTGTGACGTCACAAAATGACAATCGCAGTCTAGCTTGGTACTCTATTGCCATAGACGTACACGCTGAGTGCAATACTCACGTTGACAGAGAGATACTAATTAGATTTGTTTCTATATTTGCAAACATTTGTTAAGTTTATATCATGGCGGATCCACACTCAGATGTATTGCTGCATCCTACTACAATTCATTTTTTTAGGCATTTTCATTTAAGCCTCAATTTCCAAGCAAAATCGAGTTTGTTTTACTAGCAAGTCAAAGGCTCTGCATGTAAGCCATGCAGATTCGTACTTTGAACTCCGTGTTGCGGTCTTCTTGTGATGTCATGACCCGGGTGGCACGTGCGCACATTCGCGCTATACCTTTAAGCTGCGTTTCCATTAGAGCGAATTTCCGCGGCGAATTTTTTTTTTCGCAGCGAATTATTGAAAAAATCGCTCCGAGGAGCGATTTTAAAAATTCGCTTGCGAATATTCGCCATGTAATATGAATAATATATATGAATAATATATGAATAACACTGATTTGATCCGTGCAAATGTTCACGGCGGAAATTCGCCGCGGAAATTCGTTCTAATGGAAACGCAGCTTTACGTGGTAGTACTGAATATATTCAATTCACGCGCGCAGGCATACACTATTATATACGTCAATAAATCTCTGTAAAATGAGAATGATTTCTGCAGTTATTTCTTTTTTTTATCGTCTTTGTAGTACAAATAAATGCACAACCGTTTAATATAATTATTATCTCTAGTACTACTACTAATACTACTACTACTACTACTAATAATAATAATAATAATAATAACAGTAATGATAATGATAATAACGGTTATTTGATAAAGCGCTATTAACGGAACACCATAGCGCTTTACACTAGTATTAGTACTACTACTAATAATAATTAAACAATAATGATAACCATTATAGTTATAAAAATAACAACAGCAACACCAACAACACGATAAAAACAATAAGAATAACAACGCTTGTTATATATAGCACTATTAGATATTAATATGTTTTATAGTGTTTACTTTATTAGTATGTTCTGACTATCAAAGCACACTGAATAATATAATGCTTGACAGAATGATTACATTAAAGGGGTAGTACAGTTTTGGTAAGGCTGAGCTTTAGTAACCAAAACCCGCACAATAACATTACAAACTGATAGTTATAACTTTACCATGCTCGAAAGGTATAGAAAGTTACAAACGACTAAGTAAACACCTTTTTTTGTTTTCAATGATATTTATTTCCTTCATTCCTTACATACAAACAATAACAAAGTAATCAATACATGCAGATTAACATAATGTACAGCATTTGATTTTACATTCAGATCAAATACAAATTAACTTTTACATCAAATAAAGGTATATGACCATTTAAATGATTACAAAATAATTGAAAATACAGATCAGCATGAATGAAGAAAGCATGATGTATATTTTTAAAAAGAGGGGAAATGAAAGGGGACACATCATTGCCCCCCCCCCCCCCATGCCTACACGCGAATACATATACCATCTTGTGAGGATTTCGACCATTATACCAGTTTATGTTCACTTCATTGCTTCTATTTCGCCTTCCCTATTGTGCTCTGCACGAAGCTATACTAAATTGTCCCACTTTCTAAAATGATATAATAATGTACCTTGGTCCCTTGCTAATTTCTTCTCCTCCTCTATATTTTATAATAATCTTTTCTTAATTTCCAAAGGAGTGTGGTTCATTTTTATTGTTACTATCAATAAATATCATATATTTTATCAAAATTATAATATGATTTAATAACTATTCCTTCCCTATGTTTAACACTATTCCTACATGAATACCTTTCCAATTTATATTTTTAATCTCTAATAAATTAAATAAATTCCCACACTCTTCCCAGATTGGTTTTAATTTCTCACAAAGACAAAATAAATGCTCATAAGTTTCTTCATATTTACTACAAAAAGAACGTAAATTACTAATAACCATTCTAAATGTATACAAATGTAATTTATTATATATAATATTATAAAGCATTTTTAATTAAAATTCTCTAAGCTTACTATTCAAAGTGCATTTTCTGAGTCTTACAAATATTGATTGTATATTTTTCCCATTAATATTATAAATTTGTTCTAAATTTCGTTCTGCATATGATTTTTCTACTCTCTTATTTAATAAAAATGCATATATAATTTTTGAGGTTATTTGATCTAACAAATATACCTTTTAAAAAAACAAAACAAAATCCATATCTAATTCCTTATCTATATTTGAGTGGGTATTTTTATTTAAAAATTGTTTCCATGAAGAGGGATGCCAAGAAAAATACGTTGTATTTTAGTAATTTCTTAAGTATTTAAACCCTTTCTTTGAAATTCCTCATTTGATTTTATATTGCCTTCCCCATCAACAATATGATGCAACTTATGAACCTTTTTTTTTTAAAGCTGTTCATCGAAAGGAACATGACCATCAATATAAACAAATGTATTATTATAAATAATCTCATTCTTTTTAGAAGTGTTTTTTTGTTTAACAAAAACATTTTCGTGGCCATCCAAACGTCCAACATATCTCTATAAAATGCTGGTAATACTAATTCAGATAAACCTATGGTTGCAATATTATGAAATATCAAAAGTCCTCCAACATCTTTAGTTAAATAATTAAAATTCTGTTTCCATCCCATTTGTGCATCCCCCGTTAAAAGTCGCTTTACCCACATAATCATCTGCACTAAAATAAATAAATGAATGTCTGTTAGTCAAAGTCCACCTCTACAATAATCCAAGAGCATAACATTTCGTTTAATCTTATCTTTTCCATTCCACAAAAAAATAAAAAACCAATTGATCCAAATCTTGAAATACCCAATTCGGTACTGGTGTCAGTGCCGATACATAAATAAATTTGATAAAATAAACGTTTTTATCAATTGGATTTTCCCCATTAAAGTTAAATCTCTTTGTTTCCACCATGATAGCAACTTTTTTTTATTCTACTCAAAATGTCCTTATAATTTGTCCTTTCCTGAACTTCAACATCTAAAGAAAAGAATATAGGCCTACCCATAAACCTGGGGCCAAGCTAATTCGATTTTTTTTTTTAATTAAAAAAATGCTTACACTTTTTCAAAAAGTTGAAGAAATTTTACACTCAGTTTGTCATTATCTCACAAACATATTATTTCGTGTGCTCTTCTTTGCATGTTTAATAAATAACAATTATTTCACTTTGGTATTATTGCAATCGTCAGCAATATCCTAGTTCAATATATTTAATTTAGTTCTGGTGGATATATTTAATACATTCTAATATTTTCGATACAGCATAATCCAATGAGATTGAATATCAATTACCGTAATGGGCGTACCAAATATCAAACGGCATCATTGTAAATAACATCTGTCAACGAAGTTAAACCCATTGCCTACAAGAAAACGGATGGACCCTGTATTAACTCTATGTGAATTGCAAAACAAGTAGGGAATGGGCTAATTTAAAAAGTAAATATTCTCTCTCTTTCTTCTTGGTTTGCCGCACAACTTGGGAATATATAAAGCACATGTATTAGTGTTTTCGACTCAAATCTGCTTCTCTATTTAAGCCCAGATAATTCTAATTTAATATGCGTACTTTTTAAGAGATATCAAGCACATTTAATCTAATATGATTTTAAAGTGGAAAGTTAAAAGACGTGAATATCATCATGATTTACAACTATTTCCTGGCAAAATTGTAGTTTCTTTTTAAAATGTAGATAGATTTGAACTAAATCCCACCAAATGAGAATGATACTCGTAGCATGCCTAGTATAAAGCGATATATGCGAAGCGAGTAGATTTAAAAGTAAATCTTCGCATCTCCCTCTCCTTCTTTGGTGGCGTGCCAAATGGTGTTTTTAATGTAAATATATCTGCTTCTCTACTTGAACTACGTATATGATAATTTTCCAAACAAAACATAATCAATGTTCTTTACATAATTATTAAAAGGCGATGGCTATCGCCTATTAATTTACTAAGGTCACTCATTCGTTATATAAAATATACAATGTATATATATTGTATATATATATAAGTGTAAATAGGGAAGATACAATTCCTCTGCAAGATATACGTGCATTTAAATTATATTTTCTCGTTTATAAATATAAATACGGAGCGGCTGGTTCGAATGCACTACTAAGTACCATACTTAAAGTCTCTTGTATATGCACGACAAGTGTCGAACCAAGACCTCCCGTGCCTGAGACGGACGCTCTACCACTGAGCCTCCATGCCTGGATCAAATTACAAAATAATACAAATGTTACATTTCGAAATACAAAAATATATTTTGCAATAAAACATCAAATGGTTCTCGTTTAAAAGTTTGTTGCATCTTTGATCAGAATTTTCTAGAATCTAGGATATTTTTAAAATTATGATAATTCATTTGTAATATTTTGTTGGAAGCAGGAATAAAAACTGAAAAAGCACATTTTAGCTAAAGCCATACATATCATACTTGTTGCTTCATAACTTTCCTAATGCTGCAATTTATCTTTTAATACATTTCTTGATTGCTTTTTTAATTAAATGAGTATTAGGGATATAATCTTCTGCAAGGGAATGGTTGGGATAGAATATATCACTGGGTAATCAGAAAGTAATCAGACATGTCAAATTAAATCCATTAATTGCAAATTGATTAATGTATATACAATAACATGACAAATATTCAAATAAGGAAACTTTAATACATTCTGAATATTAATTATCTTCTCAAATTTAAAATTGTCGGTTCCCTAGGCATAAAAGATTAAGTGACTAATAATAACGTTAGTAATTAAAATGAACAATGACAGGTGTGTAGCCCTGGGGGAGGGTGAGGGGGCACTTACCCCAATAATTTGACAAACGTAATAACACAGGGTAAACAAACAATAAACACAGATATATCGAGTGCGCCTCGAGTAAATGGCGTGCACCTCCCCCATCAGTCGGATCACACAACGCCTCTAAATAATGATACTATATGGTGTAATCTATTAGCGAATTGTCCAGGTTACCAGGGTCAATGGGTTGGTGGTAGTTTATAAAGACTCCCACAACGGTCATCGAATTATGATACTAATTATTATATCCACTACCACCTGGGACGATAACCCCCTAGAGCTACCCCACCGGTCAATGTTGACGTAACCATGGTAACTGTCTGCGTAGGCAGAGAAGCAGCGTCTCAAAGTTATTTCTCTACACTTGTTACTTTATAAACTCATGTCGACAGAACCATTTACAGATACGCTGATCGATCTCTCCATGAATGGATGCATGTTTATGCCAACAATCCTGCAATTTGGTCCTGAAGAGCCGACATCACTTAGTTCCTCGTTAACCCGAACTCATACAGATGTCGAGATGAAGCCATTACATTTTTTCAAACGTGTTACGCACTTTTTCCTGTTACTCATCACATCAACAACAAGTCATTCACATGAAGAAACCGTTCATTTTAACACCTCGATTTGTACCACTACCCAACATTCCATCGTGTGTACTAAATTGAAATTCTCAGACGTCCCTTCCTTTATGAAAGATCGTCCGGACATAGCAGCATTGGCACTGGATTTCAACCAAATCCGCAGAATCAACGATTTTACTTTCGGGAACTTATCGAACCTTCGTTACCTGAATCTTGCTGAGAACGTCATTTCAGAGATTGGGCGCTTTGGTTTTAGTGGAATTCCAAAACTTCGTGAGCTTGATCTGCATGACAACCGTATCTGGGACATATCATCCATCAAAGACTTACCAAAGTTAACCAGTCTGAACCTGATGATAAACAAAATCCGTCGAATTGAGGAGATCTTTCTACGACTGCAAAGTAAGACTCTTAACATGCTCGATGTTTCGTCAAATTATATATCCAGTTTGACCCATCTTTCCGTAAGAGCTCAGGCGATCGTCGCGGATAAGAATGGACTGACAAGATTTGATTTACATACCACAGCTTATGCACATGTAATAAAAAAGGTATGGATCGGGTATAACTTCATTTCTTTCATCCCAAATCTCGAGAAGATGCGTCGACTCGCATTTCTATCTCTCGTCGATAATCCTATCGTGAAAATCACCAGCCCTTTTCCATCGTTTCTGACAAGCGCTAATATGCGAAACAGCATGGTCAGTGTTCTCCCTCAGAATTTGTTCCATGGAAGATATGATGTTGGTTTGAGTGGATGCCACGTAAGGCGTCTTGGAGATGTTGTAGATGGGCAGACTTTTCTACCAGAGCATGTATATTTATCTGCTAATCTGATACACGACATCTCCTTCAAATCTAAGCTAGAAGGCGTAAGGTCGATGGATCTTTCATATAACAATATCAACGGTGACATATTTCTTAATCAAACTTTGATGCCGACTTTGGAAACTCTTAAACTAAAAGGTAACAAAATCACAGGTATCGGAACCGCCCACCAGATAGAAAGTATGCCTACGGAGATCCCTATATTGTCCAGCTTACGTTTTATAGACATATCAAGCAACAGTCTCAATGAGATATCGATCAAACACTTCTTACAAATGGTACAGTATCTGTTAGCTGATGAAAACTACATCACTGTGTTCAATCGGGAAAACTTAGACCAAGACGGGAGCGAACTTAGACGTATTTCTCTCCACTCAAATCAACTTAGTTCCGTTGAAAATTTTCGGAATCTTCCTCAACTGATATCTATTGATCTGTCTAGGAATAGGATAAAAATGGTCAATTCTTCGGCTTTCGCTGGCACACCTTTGCTTCGCTTTCTATACTTGAATGAAAACCTACTGACAGAATTTCCGACATTTTCTGCCCCTGTCTTAACACGCCTTAATCTACAGAACAACCACATTCACGACGTGACTAAAAATTATACTAAACAATATCCTTCACTACAACATCTGGACCTCTCTGCCAACAACATAAGTACGTTGCATGTTGCAAGAACGTTGGTAAGTCTGGGGCTGAGCAAGAATAACTTCGTTTCGTTTTATGACATTACGATCGAGAATTCAAGTCGTTTGCAATCTCTGAATGTAAGTAACAACTTGATTGACACACTGGGCATTGGCAAGAGTGATTTGGTTAGAGCAAAAATGGAACTCCCGAAACATGTGATATATGCGGAATCGCGAGATTCGCGAGATTTAAGTCACAATATGATACACACGATTCATGAAGACCTTTTCTCCTGTACCTATGTTGACATTTCAAATAACCGCCTGACTGCTCTTATCGATGAATATATGTCAAGCGACTGTACTTTACAAACACTCGATGCATCAACAAATCACATCCGATATATATCGGACACAATGTTTTCAAATTGCACTCGTTTTCTGAAACTAAAACTTTCAGATAATCCACTAATTTCTACAAAGTGGATTCTAGCCCAAACCATCTTTATATTAGATATTTCACGCACAATGGTTGAAATCGACGAGTTTATTGCTAACTATAGTTTACCGCACGTACTCATGAATAGGATGAAGAATATAACGAATACGACATACATTTTTCATGGAAAACGAACGATGGTTATGCGAGAAAATCGCCTGGCTCACATTCCCATGTTCATGGATGACACCCTTACAGACTTGGACCTTAGTTATAACTTGATCACAGTTCTCAACAACAAATCGATTCTGCTCTGTGGATATCTGAATGTGTTCAAGCTTCGCAGCAACTTGATAATAACACTTCCTCCACTGTACTTCGTGCCATTTCCTCATTTGATCGAAGTCGACCTATCCGAGAACCAAATACGTTATATCAGCCCATCGGCTTTCCACGGAATCGGGGCGACAAGCATAAACTTAGAGTCAAATCGCCTTACGTTTCTGTCTTCAGTTAGTTTGCCAACGCTGTCCCGTTCCGTTCTACTTGCGAACAATCCCTGGAATTGTGACTGCAAGTTGCGAGACCTAGGGATGTGGTTGAATCGTTCTGGTGTGCAGGGCCCGACATGCACCACCCCCGAGCATCTTGGAAACATCTATCTGACTGATCTCTTCAACACCGGGAGCTTGTCGTGCGCGGCTTTGCAACCCAAAAACGCAAAAACGCCCAAGACATCAGGATATGATGGGCCTATGGGGAAAGATTGTACTCTTGTGTCGTTGTGTTTATTGTGTATTGTAATATGGTTTGATATTGAGTGGGCAAACGTCATTTATATTAGTAAACCGTAGGTAAACCATTTCCTAACCACCATCTTAACTATCTAACCCTTATGCTATAACCCTCAACCCTCTATTCTTCCATGAACCCATACCAAATGACGTTGTTCCATCAACATACACGATGCCTAGTATACAAATAGTGCATGGTTTGGAGTTGAATATACCAGAATAGACAACGATACATTTTTTTTTTTCTGGAGAGCGATTATATTGCATCGAGGCCGCAGGCCAAGTGCAATATAATCGCACTAGAGAAATACAAAATGTAGAGGTGCACTATACCATGAATGACGTCACGGTAAGCACATTTTTCTCCATGGGCATTACATATATGTTTGGTCACATGACGCTATGTAAACCAATCACTGAACAGGATTTCATTAATGAAGGATATAATATAGAATAGTATAGTATAGTATACAGTTGTTAACTGGTGGTGGAGGGAAAAGCACGGAATATTCCACTCCCGAGGGATTTTAATTGCTATTGAGGGAAGAGTAAATAAGTCCCGAGACGTAGTCGAGGGACTTATTTTCTTCACGAAATAGCATTTTAAATTCCCGAGGGGAACATTCCATGATTTTCCCGACAGCAAAGTTAAAGGGACTTAGTAACATTGTCCAAATCCTCAAAATAAAATTGTAATTCTAGCGGTTCCTTTATACCTTGTTGTATTCGTATTAACAATAAAATCATGGGACAGCTTTCGGTTTTTCAAATTTCCCTTTCATTACAAAGATATGTATGATTGAAGTATTTAGATAAGAAAATCTCCGGGCGAGATTTTCATCCCTGTACAAAGTGAATGCAGTGAGTTGGTGAATATCACCCAATATCACTTTGCATTTTCGCTCATTACTTGGCCATACATTGTCCATTTGACTTGAAATTTTCACACAATACCCTGAGGACATATGAGATAACAACAGTATACATTGCATCAACCATTCATCAGTTTTTGCACATCTCAACAAAGTTACTAGATCCCTTTAACAACTGTTTTATCATCTGATTGCCATGTAACAGTGCCATGTAATATCCAAAAATATTACTTGGCAGCTCATGTACTGTATTTACTAAGTCAGGTGATAATATAGTATAGTAGAGTAGAGTATATGTCGACGTATTACGGCCGTTCTATATTTTCGTTTAACCCACATTCAAACGTCAAAATAACCGATCTGACGTATTTGATGTATACAACAATAATATCGCGGCTCATTTGATATACTGTAGGAGAGTGGATGCCTCATGACATGACTGGATAAAAGGTAGTTGCTGCGTACCAATTGGCCAGTTTTATTCTCCTCTTTGTTGCGGACGGAGAGGAAAGCAACGATACGGACATAATATTTTTATTTATAGCATGAATGGATGCCTCATTACATGACTGGATATAAGGCAGTTTCTGTGTATCTATTGACCAGTATAATTTTTCTTTTTGTTGCGGACGGAGATGAAAGCAACGATGAAGAGACAGAATGCGATAAGTACGGTGCAGACGGTGAATAAGGTGAAAAGCAGCCTCATCTTGACCACGTCGTACACGAGACAGTTGCCGCTCTTCCCGCACGACTGTTGGTAAAACAAACACGATGTTTTCTCCAGTAAAGCACCGAAGTAGATGGGCGTTGGAATCCAAGCTGAAAGACGAAAAAATAATCATTACAAAGAGTGAAAGACGATATTATATTTCATGTATTGCATAATATAATGTTGTTATTTTATAGGGATCTAGTAACTTTGTTGACATGTGCAAAAAGTGATGAGTGGTTGATACAATGTATATTGTTGTTATCTGATATGTCAACTGGGTGTTGTGTGAAAATTTCAAGTTAAATTGACGTTATATGTCCGAGTAACGATCAAAAATGCAAAGTGATATTCACTAACTCATTGCAATCACTTTGTACACGGTTTTGACGATCCAGTGGATAATTTGACATCTGAACACTTCAATCGTAAATATCTTTTTAACGAAAGGGAAATTTGAAAAACCAAAACATGTGTCATGCTTTTATTGTGTATACTAATACAACAAGGTATGAGGGAACCGCTAGAATTCCAATAGGATTTTGGGGATTTTGACAATGTTACTAGGTCCCTTTATGCCCAGACTAATGCCCTGACTGATGATGAACTCATCAGTAAACTATTACAAATGTAAATATATAATTATATCGCACAGAGGATTTGACATTACATTGTTGTTCAAGTTGATATGAAATACAGTGTAACACAGCTTGTGCAAATACCATGTTCATTGTGTTAAACTTCGTATTTCAGTCCGATAGCTCGGTGTTT
>JBAMJV010009276.1:0-23672 GCA_037951105.1 Echinarachnius parma
CCACATGTATAGATGCGTATCTCAAAATAAATAAATAATAATAAATAAATAAATAATAAGTAAATAAATAAAACTGTGCCCGATAATGAATTCAACCATTGTAAGAATCTCAAAAGTAAAACTATTTTGTGGTATGTTCCTAACTATATAGACATGATTTTAAAAAGTCATCAATTTATGATAAAACTGTTGTAATGAGAGAAACGCGAAGTTGTTGCCTTTTGTTTGTTTGTTTGTTTGTTTTGTTTGATTGTTTATTTTAGTCAGTTCAGTCAGGCATGAAGACTTATTATTGTTTTCATTGTGTTGTAAAAAAAAATGATTAGGGTACAAATCAAAATTGCATAAATGTAATTCGAGAAAAAAATCAAAATGTAATTTTGCTTTAACTTTACATGCGAAATAACAACGGTTATATCGAAAAACATGCATGTCTACATCAAATCGTTTGAATACCTCAATTGCTTGAAGTTCATGTATTCAAAAACGCATTTTCTTGTTTGTTTTTGCGATTCCGATTTACACAATTTTGACGTTATATATGCTTAGGTGTGATTATCACATGATCCCTAGTAACTTTGTTCACATGTGATCAAAACTGACGAAAGGTTGATACAATGTGTATATCTGTGATCTATATCAACTGAATGGTGCATGTTTGGCAAAATCCAACCATGGTGAATAAATTTCATATGACCGATTCATGAGCGAATTAGATGCAAAGTGTTGTACTATTTTGTTATCTCATGTACACTAACCCTGTACACAGTTGAAAGTCTCCCATGACTTAGAACGGTTAGAGTTCTAAGTAACCGCTTTATTGTTCTAAGCAAGTTTTGAGGACTTTGACAATGTTTCTATAGACCCCTTTATACTATACTTAGTCTCCTCCCTATTCGTCAATATGCATCGTTTCTTATAGTACGTGATACGGGATGGGACCGTGTATTTGACTATTTACATAACGGTGCGGCAAGAGTCAGTGGGGGCAGGGGCGCGAACGTGCAAATGTTTTTTAGGGGAGTGGGGCTGAGAACTTTTGCCCCAATAATCATCCCTCCCTTCTTCACCTTTGGTTTATATACCCAAAATGATATGGAATTGCCCGAAAATAAGAAATTGTCTTCTATAAAGGTTCAACGGGGCAGGGGCGAACGAGCATGTATTTTAAGGAGGGAGGGGGGGGGGGGGGGTGATAACTTTTGCCCGAATTACCTCGAAATACAATGTAACTGCCCGAATATAACAAGTTTTCTGCCCTAAATGATGAGTTTGTCTTATAAAGGGTTACTCGTCCTACCAAGGCGAACATTAGGACCACCGTACAAATGACAAGCACAATGATAATAGTTTTACCAACAGGCGCTATAATCGACTCTACTAACTATTGAGACGGAATATTGCTTTTACATAATCCGACCGTGTACACATGACCACGGTATTATGAGAATTATTTGTTCCGTAGGTTGTTTTCGATTGGATTTATAGCTAGTTAAGGCCTGGTCACACAGGACACGACTAGACCCACGAATGTAGTATGCATTGGTACGAATCTATGGCAAGCCGTTTTAACATTTATTCATATTTCTTGATATCAAGAATTAAATTCAACATAACCAAATGTGGGGCCCAACAATTATTCTATAAATTTGAACCAGCCGTTAAAATCGTTTTTAAAATGCTTCCTCTTTTCAAAAATTTACAAAAGAGGTTTATAAATAATTGTTGATTATCTCTCTATCTAATCACTATTTCAACAAAACGTCACATGCACAATTTTATTTAAAATGGTTGAAACCAATGAGTTTTTAGAGAGCGTCCTCTTGAATTCTAAGGTCTCTTTTTTAATGATAGGAGGCTTTTTACTTATTCATTTGTAATTGTTTATTCCTTTCGAGCATGGTGGAGTTATAACTATTTTTTTGTAATGTAATGGTGCAGGTTTTGTTTACTAAATTGAATTTTGTTTGCTGTATGATTAACTTTCCCGGCAAATAGACGGAGACTGTACATGTACCCGCATCGCCAAAGGTTAATAAACTTTATACTGGAACGTGATCACCACAATCCTATTTGACAGATCACCTCTCCGAAATGTGTTTCTGTTTGTTTTGTGTGTGCGCGCGTGTGTCTGTGTGAGTGTTGTGTGTGTGTGTGTGTGTGTGTGTGTGTGTGTGTGTGTGTGTGTGTGTGTGCGTGTGTGTGTGTGTGTGTGTGTGTGTGTGTGTGTGTGTGTGTGCGCGCACGTGTGTGTGTTATCAGGGGCGTCAATAGTTACAGGTAACCCTCTTAAACTTAAAGGGACAGTTTCTCCACCGTATATTTACTTTTGATTTCATGTAAATACGACCAATGTTGACCCTTTGGGATTTTAATGTGTAGAGAACATAATCAAAAGTAAATTGTAGGTGGGGAAACTTCTCCTTTAAGCACCAAAGTAAAATATGTTATTGGTTGATTATTGGCTTTTACATGTACATTTGTACATACACACGGTCAATTGATTACGATTATGTATAGCATACAGTCTACATGGACCACCCTTCATCACCACCATCCGAGAGACACTGCCCTGTTTTGCGAACGCAGGCCAACTTTAGTCAAATTTTAATCAGATTTTATGTCAGAAATAATTAAATAGATCTAAGTGGAATTTTGGAGGGATAAATCTGTCTTCTGTCCACTTTGTATTATTTAACAGAAAGAAAATAAAGAAAACCATCATAATGATGCACTACCGACTATACATTTAACCAAGAGATGGCGCTAGGGCCATTATAATGTTGGCTACTTTGAGTCTTGAGATATAGTGTTACTGTTAGTCGCTCTGGCATACATATCAGTCATACAATGGCACATAGAGGTCCATGTATCATCATAATTACTGTTGTGATTCTGTTTATACGTGAATATAATACCATACAGAATTTGAAAGCACTGGGCCTACGTTCATGCTCAAATCGGACTTTTAAGCCTTGCAGGTTTACCTGGTTTCTGGTAATTCATGCATGCCCATTTATTCTGACTAAAGTTGGGCTATGATTGAGAATTCGGGCCATAATAATGTCACCTTTTGGCTCCTCTTTCAAACCGACTCCCCGCAACCATATTAGTCATTATCTTGATTTAGTCAGATCATTCGCGTGTTTGTGGTCTTAAAGGGATCTAGTAACTTTGTTGACATGTGCAAAAAGCGGTGGGTGGTTGAAACAATGTATATTGTGGTTATCTGATATGTCCACTGGTAGTTGTGTGAACATTTCAAGTTAAATGGATTTTGTATGGCCGAGTAATGAGCAAAAATGCAAAGTGGCATTCACTAACTCATTGCACTCACTTTGTACACGGTTCTGATGATCCATTGGATAATTTGACATCTGAACACTTCAATCGTAAATATCTTTTTAGCCAAAGGGAAACTTGAAAAACCGAAACCTGTCATACGCCTTTTTTTTTTTTGGTTAATAAGAATACAACAAGGTATAAGGGAACCGCTAGAATTTCAATTGGATTTTGAGGATTTAAACAATGTTACTATGTCCCTTTAAATTTTATCTTTTCCCCCGTCAGAATTTGACATCACTCTGTATTATCGTCGAGCATCTTTAGGACTCTTTGAAAATATGAATATTACCCAGCCAATGATATTATCAAAGCATATGCCTTAAGATCATACAAAAAGATAAGATAAGATAAGATCAATTTTATTGGTCTTCAAACACATGCATGTTATAAAGAAATGTGTCATCTACTGGCAAATGGAAAAGAAGGCAATACTAACAATAATGAACTTCATTACAATTATAACAATTTATATAAACATTCAAAAACATTTACTTGTAGGCATGATCATGCCTTGCATGCCTACACAACACCAAAAAGTTATACCTATTTGGTTGCATCTGGTCACTGGACTAATAAACTGTATACAATACTGCATAATTATACCATTATGTAATTATATTCTTCCAAAAGGCAGTTGACTATAGACTAATGAACTTCATACATTATGTCATTAAAAACTTTCTTAATCCTAAAATGAAATGTAAAAGAGAAATAAGAAACCTGGTGGCATACACATTTGAATTATTAGAGTATATGAATAAATAGCCACTTATGATTTCATCCTGAAAGTGAAATTTATAGTATTTCAAAAAACACTTGTATCTAAATGTGTTATTAGAAATGTAAATTACTACAATGTCTTCTAAAAAAAAAATCAACAAATGGCAATGGCAAAAGGCCAGAGAAGGTAATAATAACAATAATGTATTTCATTACAATAAGTAACAATTTCTATAAACATTCTAAGACATTCCAAAACATTTACTAGTTGGCATGATCACTCGCATGCCTACACAACAACAACAACAAATCTGGTCAGTGGACAAATTAACTTATACAATATTACATGAAACAATGCATACATGTACCATAATATAATTAAATTCTTCCAAAATGCAGTTGACTAGACTAATGAACTTCATACATTATGTCATTAAATTCTTAGATAATCCTAAAATGCAATGTAAAAGAGAAATAAGAAACATGGTGGCATACACATTTTAATTATTAGAGTATATGAATAGTTCACCTCTTTTGATTTCATTCTAAAAGTGACATTCGTAGTATTTCAAAAACACTTGTATCTAATAAATAAATGTGGTATTGAAATGTAAATTACTACAATGTCTTCTGAAAGATTTCAAACAAATGGCAATAGCAACAGGCAAGAGAAGGCAACAATAACAATAATGTATTTAATTACAATTAGTAACAATTTTTATAAACATTCAAAAACATTCAAGAACATTTACTTGTTGGCATGATCACTTGTATGCCTACACAACACCAAATAATCATACCTATTTGGTTGCATCTGGTCACTGGACTAAAGAACTTTATACAATATTGCATAAAACAATGCATACATGTACCATAACGTAAATTCAATTCTTCCAAAATGCAGTTGACTGAACTAATGAACATCATACATAATATGTAATTGAATTATTACATAATCCTAAAAAGCAGTGTAGAAGAAAGAAGAAACATGGCGGCATACACATATTTAATTATTACAGTATATGAATAGTTATCCTCTTTGATTTTATTCTAAAAACCAGACCGTTAATTCTGCTCATTTTATTAACATGTAATTAACATTTACTTACCCAACAATTCATAACACATCCATCGAACAAAGTAAAGTATAAATTAATGGAACGTAGTTACAGACGTAATGGAAAGTATACAAAAGCTACTTATGTTAAAGGGGTAGTTTAGTTTTGGTAGAGAGGGCGCTGCACATCACATTTTTTTTGTGAGGTAATGAAAAACTGAGTGTCGAATTTGAGAGAACATGCAATTTTAATGGCAGAATAAACTTTATTTGGTCAAAATCGACTCAGAAACGGCTGAAATATCAATAAATATATCGGATCTTATAATTATTTGGGGCCCAAATAATTAGATGATTTTTTCAAAAAATTAAAAAAATGCTTGCACTTTTTCAAAAATGTTCAAAACCGTTTTTTAAATAATTGTTGATGATCTCTCTATTTAATCATTATTTCAATAAAACATCACATGCATAATTTTGTATAAAAAATGGTTGAACACAATGCCTTTTTAGAAAGCGCCCTTTTGTGTTTTAATGGCTATTTCTGAACGATAACGGGCTTTTTATTTAGTCGTTTGTAATTTTGTATACCTTTCGAGCATGGTGGAGTTATAACTATTAGTTTATAATGTTACTGTCCAGGTTTGGTTACTAAATTTCAGCCTTACCAAAACTGTACTACCCCTTTAAAGCACTGTACAAGTCGCTAGCATGCACATTTTTAAATACAAATGCTTAACTATGAAACAAAACAATTGTTATAACATGCGATGATAACGACTTTAAGGGTAAGTTTCCCTTTTTTACGGCGAGTGAATTTCAAGCGTTATCTTATGATTTATGTTATGATATGAAAGTAAAACACACACTTTTGAAAGAAAGCCAGTATAAAAGTGATGTAAAGACCACACGTACAAATAAAGTGAGATATATGAATGAGGTAAATAGCTGTTCTACATCTATCATGACCTCTAGCAGTCGGAAATATATTTTTGACATGCACGGTATTGTTCAGAAATATAGTAGAACAATGTACTTTTAAAGGGATCAAGTAGCTTTGTTGGCATGTGCAGAAAGTGATGAATGGTTGGTATAATGTGTAGTTATGTGATCCGATATGTTCTCTGAGTATTGTGTGAAGATTTCACGTTAAATGGATGTCCGAATAATGAGCGAAAATTCAAGGTGATATTTGGGACTCATTGTACTGACTTTGTACACACTTATAACTATCCAGTGGATAATTAATCCGAACATTTCAATCATAAATATCTCTCTAACGAAAGGGAAATTCGAACAAACAAAACCCTGTTCCATGCTTCTATAGGTAATACGAATACAACAAGGTATGAGAGAACCACTAGATTTATAATGAAATTTTGTGGATTTGGACAATGTTACTAGATTCCTTTAATGCTCGCTAATGGCATAAACGAGTTACTTACAAATAACATAATATAAGCATTCATGGTATTTACAAACAAAAACCAAATAATGCACAGCATAAAAATGAAGAAAATCCACAAAATTGTCTCAGCAAAATTAATACAATTTGTATCAGTGTAATCACATTGGATATCTAAACGTTCACATGCGGAGTACTAATTATTTCAATCAGACGGAACCTGACCAGAAATATATAATATAAAATGAATATGTATTTTCCGGGGAAGCGCCATTTTCTTTATTCAGGTTCATGTACAATTATCAAACAAAGCGGGAAATAAACGTCCTATCCCCATTCACTACAAACAAAATTGTTCATATTTATATCCAACACAAGTTACACAACGTACTTACAGTAATTGATGTCATTAGGCCTAGCCATTAAAGGGTACCACCACCCAAAAATAATATTCTTATTATAGAAAGTTAACATCTTAAATATTCAATTCCATCAACAAGTTCACAAAATATGTTTTCAGAAAAAAATATATAATTGGAAAACGCATCTCCATTCTAAAGCATGCGTTCATGCGGTCTGAATTTCGAAGACTAATGTGTGCAGAGCGAACGAATCGCCCAGGATTCTATTGCCTACAAACGTACGCGTGAATGGCATTGGCGCACTCGCAAATGTTTGTCCCGTATGAAACCAGGAAATAGTAGTGGTTCCGTAAGTGGTGGAAATGAATTGCTTTGTTTATGAATTACACAACCCTTTGCAAAATGTTGGGTATCTACATTATTTGATATCACAAAACGGTACAAAAACATATAATAATGTGTTGTTCTTTGCCTGGTGGTCCCCTTTAATACAATGCCTTGTATTTTTAGTATGTTTCCCCTCCTACTAAATGAACTTGAATCTGGGGAAGTTCATAACATTGAATGCATGTTTGAGAAAGTTTTTTATATAACACTAAAGTTTAGTGGTTAAAATATGTATTTTCACAAATATGTACGTGTCTTATTGTATTAAAAATCATATTGTTAACATCACTTATGCAAGTGACCCTCTCCGTCCTGCGACTTGTATTTGCTATATTTTGTGGATATGTCAGGAGTTAATAAACGGTTTTCGATCAAAAAATATGTTGTTTTATTTTAAGAATTATGTGATTGTGCAATCCATTCACTAAGTTGTCCTCGTAAACTTACTTTGAAGCGTCATCAATACTAGAATTCTACTATACTTTGAATTACACGATTTGTAATTAAATGTTTCCAAGTGGGATTCATTTAAAATAGTTCGTTTTTACTTTCAAGGTGTTGCAATATTATTTTGAACGATTAGCCTTGAATGTCAAATCAATCGAGCCGTATATTTTATTATAATGGAATAGGTGTTGATTCAAAAATGTCAACAAGTTTGAGAAGATACCGAGTAAAGAAAGCGTTTTTGTTCTTAATTTAAAAAAACACAATGAAGTAATTATGTTATTCTACAGACAGAAAGGTAAATATTTCTTTAAAAACCAAGGCTCAAATTTCATTACTATATACATTGAATGTTCTTAGGGGAACAACATAATATCTATAAATAAACAAAACATATCACTCGTACATGGTTCTCGGACATCCAGACAGAGCAGAATCAGGATACGGATATTCTTATTAATATCTCAATTCTAAAATCAGTTTGGGTCATGAGTTTCTATTGTTCATAACATCCCAATTAAATACTGCTCTTGTCACCACCTCTAAATGGTGATGATGTGAAATTTCAAATGGTCCCCCATGCCCCCTTCGTCTTCGCTTTTCCGACAAAGCTATTCTCGTATTGCTTGAAGGGGTTGTAATCCGGTTCCATAATTTGGTACAAGATCTCTGCCTCCTTCGTCTTCGCTTTTCCGACAAAGCTATTATCGTATTGCTTGAATGGGTTGTAATCCGGTTCCATAATTTGAGACAAAATCTCTGCCTCCTTACGCACCTGCTGTAGTGCTTTGACTCGGGCTCCCCATCCTGGCCTTCCCTCCCTTTCCTCAGACTCTATCATGAGATCCACGTAGTCCAGTGTGCTGAGAGGGTTCGGCCTCAGGGCGATTTTTTCAAGACGCTTCAGGCTTCTATGCGACTGTGTGATCAGCTGGTAGACACACTTCTGTATGCTGGCGAATTCTTCCTGGTGCTTCTTGATAACCTGCTCGACGGTTTGCTTATTGGCAGTCGCCTCGTTGTATCGACTTCGAAGCTCAAAGGAATTCCTTGTCTCCTTCTTGGTGTAGAATTCAAATTTGTACGCTTGATTGAAGTGAACATTCCAGAAACACCCTCCTGGACAAACTTTACATGATCCTCTGCCATTCATGGCTACACAGCGAGCTCTGTCCTTGTCATTAGCAATGGGACATGGGAAGTGGCATGTGTAGTGACAGCGAGAGCAATTTGTGATGTATGTACCGCGTGGTACACCAATTTTGCGACTTTTTTTAACGTCCACCTGATAGATGAAATCTTTGTTTGCCTCGATGTCGGCCTCGTGCTGTTCCAGAATTCGCTGCTGTTCCTGAAGTTCATCAAGCTTAGCACATCCCATCTGGATCTGTGGCTGTAGGCCTGCTACGGCTCTTTCCAACCGTTCTCTTTCTGTCAGGACTTCCTGTGTCAGTGTAAGACTTCTCGGTTCTATCTTGCATACAGCGAAGAAGAAATTTCGCATGCTCTGGATTCCCATTTCCCAGAACATTCTGTCGAAGCAGTCATCTTCCCCTTCGGCTCCGCTTCCACCAGACGGGTTCACATGAGATTCTGCGATGTCATCAAATACATCACCACCAGCTACGGATTCGTCAATGCCAGTTGTTTTAGTAAACAGAGCAGAATTGTTGAACTTGAACATGTTGTTTGAGCATGGAATGTTCGCTGCTTTGATAGCATCTAGTAATGGAGGCTTCTGTCCGTCAGCAAACGTTACCAGCAATGAAATGTTTTGTGCGATATCTTTGCCAAAGATTGCCAGAACGGAATCGAAGACGTACCTTTGAGTGGGCGTCAGCCTTGCTTGGGATGCCTGCGCGACAAAGCCAATGACGTCTATGTGATCAACCTGGTGCAAAGACGAATCTGAAAAGTAGTCACGTATCTGATCAACGATGGCTTTGTCCCGACGAATGCCTCTTGTATCTCCAAATCCGGGAGTATCAATTATGGTCAACATATAATCAAGATGAGACCATTCCGTGGGGTTGATGGTGTACGATGTGATCAGTTGTGTCTGACTCTGTGCTTGACCACCAGCCTTGTTCTCTCCCGCATCAGCAATGATCTTGAAACGGAAGTCGTCGTTCCAATCCACGTTGAAGAGGAAGTTTATCATTCCATTGATGAGTGTGCTCTTCCCTGCACCTGTTGCCCCGACGAACATGACAACCAAATGTCGTTTTCCGTGTGCCTCCGAATTCCCGAAGTAGTAGGTCTGGTACTTTGTGTTCCTTTTTGCCTGTTGTACTCCTTTGATCAGGGGAAGGCTGTATATGGACCGTTCGCCCTTGGAAGGGTCCCCCTTCTTAAGGATATCGCACTTCGCTATCAATTCTTTAAACTTCTTCTTGCGTGGATCGATTGCAGGTGTTGTAGTGATTTCCACCGGTTCAGAAAAGGGACCATCTCCTGCAGGTCCAAAAGTAGCACATACCGATATGCTGTACGATGTGCCAGGGTGCAGGTCTTTGATGGTGCACAAGCAACCATCCCCTTCGGTTTCGTTCATCAGTACGTGATCTGGATTGGTGTCATCGACCGGTATGGCTCTAACTTTGTATCTCGTTACCTGTATTTCGCCACCTATCACCCTCGGCTTATCCCACGCCACAGTCATTCCCGCCTTAGACGCACGAGACTTTCTCACACCGTGAGGAGGACACGACGGAACGGTTGTTGCAGCTTTGCTCATAGGACTTGCTTGAGATTGCCCAATCTCGCAGGAAGCTGCTACCGAGAATTCGTAGATTGTGTTGGGTCTCAGATTAGGTATGGTCGCACTGATGACTGCATCTTCTGTTCTGTATTCAGACCATCCATGATTCTGTGTAGAGGAAGCTTCTCTGTATCGGACAAGATAACCCTGGACACATGAAGATCCAGCCTGTGTTGGAGCCCATTTAAGAACCAAAGAATCATGGAATTTCATGATGACTTCTGGCTTTCCAGGTGCTCCGGGTGGTTGAAAATCTTTCGAGGTGAGGACTCCGTTCTCGTAGATGAAGATGGATCCACCATCGACAGTCGCCCCTTCTCCGTCATCGAAACCCATTACACCAAAGGTTGTCTTTTCTGACCCTTTGTTCGCAGTTGCAAACTCCCTGAATTGGTTCGCCTTGATCCTCATGTTCTTTGACGTCGCCACATTGTCGAACCATTCACTATTTGGTGCATATGGTTCAGCGGTTTGGGACCTGATGGACCGTGAAAGAGCTTTAAGATATTCATCCTCAAGCTCTACTGAAGAGAAAGAGAAGGCTACTGTGTGTTCGATAGAGAAATCCAACCGTAGCGCATCCAGGTCTTCACGAGAACGCATTATTCTGTAAGACTCGAAGCCTTTCATGAAGGCTCCTAGGATGTTCATCTCCCTTTCTCTACATTTCACCCACCGTTCCAACTTGTGCACATTGAATGGAGATTGCTCGCAGTCAGAAATGATATCAACAAGTACCTTTTCTTCTGCTTCTCCGCCGCGAACTTTTGGAAGTGCTCGAGCAATATTGCGCTGAAGAGCACGTTTGTACTCAAGAACCGACTTTCTGAACTGGCCAAGTTTTTCTTTCAACTTGGGGAAGTCTGTACAGATGTCGCTCTTCTCTAGATCGTCACATTTGATCTTCAATTGATCAAAACCTTCAAAGATATCCTGAATTTTACCGATGGCGTTCATGCTGATATCTCGGACCAGTTTTGCTGCTTTGTTATCCAGCTTGGACAGTGGATAAAGCCAAATAGTCAAAGGCACCGCAAACTCTCCCGACTCCCCAAGCATGGATGGCATCTGGGTGTATATAGCTACAGCCTCTTGAAAGGTTGCGGGGATGCTTTGTGGGGCGAGGTCTCCATGGAACTTGAATTTGAGTTTATTGGCTTCATCTTTTTCACTTTCAGTCAGTTCCAAGTCGCCTTCACTTTCCATATTTTCACTATCAGTTAGTTCCAAGTCGCCTTCACTTTCCATGTTGAAGCATGGGATCTTCTTGATGATTGCAGACATGTGGCCTTTCACCCTCGCCCTCCTTTCGCCCTCCTTTAGATACCTGTCAAAAACAAAGAAAGCTTGTGCCCCGTATAGTATGCCCGTTACAACATGGGTACCTGTGCCTTGATCAAATACATATGGATGTTGGACATTATGTCTGCCTAGATGTTTCATCGTCAACTGTTCGAACCTTACCGAAGTCTTGTATTGAAGTGTTAGTCGGGACTGGCGACTGGTTGTCTGCTTGTCATTGATGTACTCCGCAGAGCCTCTAACTTCGACGAGTCCACCCAGAAGACTGGCCTTTAGGGAAGTCTCGACGTTGAGTGCCGTCAACTTGTCGTTGATGTTGTCCGAGGCAAGGATGTTGAATTGAGTTCCTTGCTGTGTGCGGACGCCCCGGTCGTTCTTGAGGACCTCGGCATCCAACAGCGTGAACCCCGGGATGAGTGTATCGTTGCGGCAGTCGTAGAGCATCCCCAGCTGCATAGGTCTGCCAAGCGCAGGAAGCTCCAGTGATCTCTCGCAATCCATCTTTTCCTTCAAGAGAAAACACAGAAGTAAATTTTGAATACATTTTATACAGCTACTTTTGTGTTTGTAATTATACTTTCTTAAAACACTGAAATGCCCCCGACATCAAAAGGGCGCAAAATTTGACATTTGTAATTTTTCACGAAGAATCCAATAATGTTAACGTTTTTTCGTACAAATGCAATTTAAACAAACTTAAAAATCACGATTGTACTGTTAAGAACGCCTCAACAAGTTTCCCGAACGCTGTCCGCATTACACATAATGCGTATGACGTCATTGCAGGCGGAAGTTCGCTTTTCGTATATTCTTGGTCACGTGTGTGACCCAAAACATGACAAATTTTGAAATGGGATGCTTATATTTCAGTAAGTATGAGACTATAATGATTTTTACTTCATATGTGACTTGAATATGTTGTAGTCCTTCAAACTTAACACAAAAGATTTTATAAGGATTACGTAACTCAATGTCAGAGGTCAAATGGCATGGGTCACGTGTGTGACTTCGCACGGAGCGCTTTTTTCATAACTAAATTTCATTTGGAAAATTCTTTAAAATATGAATTGCTATAATGTTCATCTTATTACCAGAGAAGTACTATACATTTGTAAGTACAACAATAGCAATGAATGAGAATTATATCAAACCGTTGTTTATTATAGTACTTAATTATGTGGCAACGTCTGGTCACGTGTGTGACATTTTGGGGTGGTCACGTGTGTGACATGTACAATATGAATGGAAAAATGGGAATTTTATAATATCGGGTTTAGACAAAAATGAAAGGTTGAATTTTGACAAAGTTGGTATCAACCTGTACAGGAAAGTGAGAAGAATGAGCTTGCTAATTATCCTTTTGATATCTTGATTATTTTCTGAATTATGATTATTAGAAATATATTGAAATATGTAAATTTATGCAAATGAGTAAAAAAGTTTCATTTTAAACTTCAAATCATGTATTTCATGAAACTTTACACATGGATCATTCCAAAAATGGAACAAAACTACAGAAAAATAAAACTTCAATTTTTCCGAAAAAGTTTCACTTTTCAAAGAATGGCCCATTACAGTAAATTGACCCGGTCCCCTGTACACGTATAATACTTTTATTCAGGAACTCTCGCTATGCCCAATTAACTATTTAATATCTATGTTTCTTTTTGGAATTTTTAATCTGGACAATATATTTGGTTCTGAACTACTATTTATATTGTACATAACAACAAAGCGCATTTTGCAGCTTTTCAATGTTGATCTTATCCTGGTGATTTGCTAAACGAACAAATAATCTCTCAAGTAGGATATGCTCCCTTTGATACATTATGCTGCTCTCGCACAGTGGCAAAAATCCTTGCGAATATGAACATTTGAAATTCGCGCCAAGTTCACCGAAAATGATTAACAATCAATGTTCAGAATTTCTTGTCAAATCTTTGCGAATCTTGCGAATGCTTGTGAACGCCTTACAAATGAAACGACAACACAACTCATGCATGGCGAAGAGGGCAAGGGAAGATGGGGTATTTTATACCAGTTTGGCTGTCCTACCGACACCACCAGGGCGAATTACGAATGGTTACAAATGTCCTTGCGAATATTACAAATGTCAATAAGAATGGCTTGCGAATTGGTGGCGAAATGCATTCGTAAGCCCACTCGCAAGGGCATTCGTCACTCTGTGAGATCAGCATTGCAAACAAATACTTACGTCGCTTTCTGAAACGAAACAGTTGTCCTGATCGTGCCTTCGACGTGCCTTCTTCCGAGGACGAGACATCATTATAATGATCCTCCCACGTTAGACAAGATGCAATCCAAATGGTTCAGGTTAATGGCCTAGGCAGCATTTTCTGCAAGAAAAATCATGGAGAGTGGGGAAAAGGGGGTGGGGGAGGAAGAGATAAGAAGAGGGGGGGGGGGGGGGGAGAAAGAGATAAGGATAGGGGAGAGAATAAATAAGTGATATTATCTAATTTTGATTATTACTATCACCTGGTTATACGCTGTTTAGAAGACACCTGGTCGAACAAAACCAGGGAATTGACGGGGAACAAAGAGAAAGATAAGGATTCCCAGTCAACGGTCGTATATTGTTGTTAATTATTCAAAATTGGTGTTTTAGTCTTGCTATGGCAGCGACGCATTCTATTTTTGCAATGTCATAAGACATGTATATCGCGGCGTGACATTGCAAAGTAATTTGTTTTTATTCTTTTAGTCCTCCCAACCACCAAACTTATTTATGAATCACCTTTCCCCCCCAGATCAGTATCATCTGGTTAATGGGTTAGGGATGGACACCCCCTACCCCCGCCCCCTTTACATGATTTTCGAAAAATATCTTGGTCTCGGCCTCGAAATTTGTGACCGGTCCTGGTCTCGGCCTCGGCTCGATCATTTTCTACGGACACCCCCTACCCACACCCCCCCCCCCCCCCCGCTTACTTCAATTTGTCTGACGAAATATCCCCCCCTCCCTCCCTACACCCACCCTTTCAAAAATCCTGTGTATGCCCTTGCCTACAATTATCGCTAGTTCGGATTTCAAATATTTTAATTGATTTATTTAATATTAATTGGTTGGTGTGATTATTTGTTTCATTGATTGATTGAATAATGATTGACTGATTGATTGACTGATTGTTAGATTAAATGATTGATTTATAGATTGACTCGTCATAATTAAACGCTATTAATCAAATCATTGTTTTATTACGTTTAAACTTATTGATCACTGCACTCACTCACTCACTCACTTTCGCATGCATGCACATACAACGCCAATAACGGCCACGCGCAGACTGCGAGCACCGGCACTTCAGGCGTATGCGAACTGAATGGTCCGCTGCGTGTAGCAGTTCAGCTGGAAATCAACATTTGTCAAAATCCACGCACGACACGTCTTTAGAAATACTCTAATAACAAGACAAATAATGCAAGTGATATGGTTGTACATTACCTAAATGACAGAACTGCATATTATCGTCTCAGATTACTCTGAATTATGCACGTACATATTATAAACATAATGATTGAAATGATTTGATAAGGGGGTATCGGCTCTTTCGTCGAAATTTTTAAATCTCTTTGTGCGTGTATGTCTAGTCTTAGTAACAAACGCTTGCAATTAAAAAAATCTTGATTAAACAATCACGTCACGTTTTGGTTAACGCGATACTTCGTGTTTTACCGGTGTGGAAACAACGAATGGTCGGCCTACACTTTCGTAAATTATAGTCACCATTTTTACGAAATATCTCAAAACGTGAACGTGAACTTTTTGTTTAATACATATAAAACAAGGTATGAGGGAACGGCTAGAATTTCAATTCGATTTTGAGGGATTTGGACAATGTTACTAAGTATATGATAAAATTGCACTTACATCGTTTAAGAAAATAATTGTGTAATTGGATTTGTATTTGATTGTGCTGCAATGTTATTATACATCTTTAACAATGTCTACTTCCATTAAATATTACCGGATACTCCAGAATAACTCGATTTGGGGTACTTACGCCCTTCTTATTCTAAGCAAAATGTGGCGTGCAACATGCTTAAAATAGAAATGCATTAATATTTCAAACCAGCATCTGAAATGCAAAGTTCAGCGTACTTTGTCCAGTATATTTTGTAGAATGTAAAAAAATTATATATTCTCCATACTGTCTTTTAAACAAGAATTAACAAATCAGACAAATTTGTAAATTATGATTTTTAAGTAGGCAAACAACTTTAAACGCGATTCTAAACGTGCTTTTTCATATTTAACCCTATCAAGCCAAAGCTATTATGGTGTTCCCAGGCCAAGGGGTGGGGGGGGGGGGGTGGTGGGGGGGGGGCTCATAGGGCCCCCCCCCCCCCCCCCTCTCTATTTCTTTATTATTCAATCACCACCTTTCATATTGGCACATGTGTCAAGCACGTCAAGCTCTACAAGTTGCAATCATACACATGTTTAAAGGTCACCATATGAGGGCGCTATTTACGATAATATGATACAAAACATAGAAAATGTCAGAATATAGAGTTTTGGAGCTGTTTTCGCCAAATGGACGGTATCAAGTAGGCACATTTAACTTTCAACATAATTATGTAATATTACATATTCAGGAACATAGATCAGGACATTTCTGTGAATTTGATGGATTTAAAGGCCCATTAGGTCCCCAAAGCCATCGTGGAGGTGACCTTCACATCTTATCAAACATATTACAGTACATGATAATTTACGTATGCGATTTCTTTAATTTTTACCTATAAACTGAAACCAAATGGATTTTTTTCATATCAAAATGTGTGTTGACATCATAAGAAGCTCTTCATTAGCAGATTTAATCACAAAAATATCGTAGAAATATATCAAAACTATATATGACTTAATTCTTATTATATTCATTGTTTAACGCCATTTTGTCCTTAAAAACAAAGAAAAACAAAAGAAATATACATGACATTTTTTGTTCAGATCATGACAATCTGTTGTATTGTATTATAATGCCTGGACAGTACAATGAATATACACATATTACACAAATTTTGTGTTATATAATGACTATATAAAATCACTTTCATATAAGTTTACTAGATACTGTTACTAATTGAAGATGAAAATACCATACACCTTGAAAAATACCATACACCTTGGTTTTGTATGGAAAGGTTGTGTCAATTCAAATTTTGAAGAAAAAAAAAAATCGAAAAATTATGAGAAATTCGTTTTTTTAGAAACTCTTATTATTTCTATTGTTTCGCCATTTTGTTCTTGAAAAACAAAGGAAAACAAAGAAAAAACAAAAACAAACAAGTGACATCTATTTTCTGATATTGTGACTTACTTTTGTACAGTTTATACATTTCAAATAGAAAACACTTCAGAAAATTTACACGGATTTACTTGTTTAGTGCAAGAAAAACAAAATAAGTCTTAAATTGACAAACATGGCTTCAGAAAGTGGTTACCATGGCAACGGGAAAAACCTGAAACTTTTAATTTCATGCCACAATGTTCCCTATAAAATTTTAGGAAAGTGACCGAATTTGGTTGAAATTGATGAAAAATGTGGGCGTGGCAGTAAAAAAAATATGGTAGGGGGGGCTCATTCAGCGCCCCCCCCCCCTTGGACTTGATAGGGTTTAAACCTTAGGTTTTGTAATGCTTAAAAAAAAAAAAATCTGTTTCTTGAAGTGCCCTCAAAACATAAACTGAACTACCCTTATAAATTATCGAATAATTTTGGAACTCATTGAACATTCATTCCAAGCGAATATATTTATGGATATTTTAGCTGTTTTTTAATCATACAAATGTAAGGTTTGTCTTAAAATCACGTGTTATTTTAATATTAAATTTATTAGTGCATTACCTCACAAAATAAATTATTTTTGACGCGCATGATATAAACCAAAACTCTACTCCCCCTCAAAGGGACCCATCAGGCAAAGAACAACACGTAATTATATTTTGTTGATACCGTTGTGTGATAATAAATAGCATTTTGCTAAGGGCTGTGTAATTCACGAACAATACAATTAATTTAACCACCACTCACGGGATCATTGTTCCGTACGTGCCAAACATTTGCGAGTGCGCCAATTCTATCCACGCGCACGTTTGGAGACAATAGATTCACGTCCTAGACAAAAAGTTATCTTCGTATGCAGACCCTGAACACATCAGGCCCCTGTGAGTCAGGGTGCTGAATGTGCTGTAGCATGCACCCCTGACTTGTTCGAGGTGGGGGGGGGGGGGGGGGGGCATAGCACCCAGTGTGTTTTAATACTGTAGTTGACAATATATATCTATTTATCAAATTGCAATGTGTATTGTAGTCTCTAAACAAATCTGTTAGTTCGGTGAAATTTTGGCCAACAGAATCGAGTTTTGAGGCGACGACATATGAAAGAAAAACTCGACTCTGCTTCGAAAAATTTTCACCGACACCCTCCCCCCCCCCCCTCAAAAAATCTTCACCGACATCCTCCCCCCCCCCCCCTCGACATATCTTCACCAACCACCCCCTCCCCTCGAAAAAAAATCTTCACTTCACCGACACCACCCATCGAAAAATCTTCACCGAAACACCCCCCCACCCCCCCCCCCTCCCCCACGAAATATGTTGAACGAAACACCTCTCTACGAAAAAAATTACATCTTCATGGACAACCCCTCCCCCTTGAAAAGTCTACACACGACACCCCCCCCCCCCCTAACGAAAAATTAGGTCGAGAACGAAATAACCCTCCCCACCCCCCCCCCCCAGCCTTGAGTATAGTCATGTTTTTTCGCAATTATATATTTTCCTGAAAACCTAAACCTATAGCTCTTATCATCACTGAAAACAAAAGATGGGACAGATGTTAACGACAAAAGACAAAATCACAGGAAACCATTGAGGAATTCTATAGAGAACTGTATGATACGGATAGACCAGATTGGAGAACAGAAGAATATTGAATGAAAAAGCGGACAGTGTACCACCCATTGAGAAAGACGAAGGGTGCAGAAAGCTCTAGATCACATGAATAAAGGAAAGGCTCCTGGAGAGGACCAGTTAACCGCTGACATATTGAAGCTGGGAGGAAAGAGTCCTGTCGACATCTTGACAAAATTGTTCAACAGGATCCTTCAACTGGAACAAGTTCCTACTCAGTGGAAATGAATCTAAAGTTATTATACTGTTCAAAAAAGGAGATACAAAAGACATAAAGAATTACAGACCCCATTAGTTTACTACCTCACATGTACAAGGTTTTCACAAAAATTATTCTTGCAAGAATCCAAAGACAGCTAGATGAAAATCAGCCAAGGGAACAGGCAGGCTTTTCGAGCAGGATCAGAACATCAAGACCATCTACACACTTAAAGTCAGATCATTGAAAAGGCGAAGGAATATCGTTTGGACATTTGTCTTGGATTCGTAGATTACGAGAAAGCCTTCGATAGTTTAGACCACCAGTCCACTATTAGATGCTCTACAGAAACAGATAGCGACATGAGAAATACATCCGCCTCATCAAAGCTATTTACAAAGACCCTACGCCATAATTCATCTGGAGAATACGACTACCAATAGTTTTTAAAATCCTAAAAAGGTGTCAGACAGGGTGATCCAATCTCTCCGAAACTCTTTACAGCAGCCCATGGAAGACGTCTTTAGAAACCTGGATTGGCAATCGAGAGGAATTAAAATAAATGGGGAATATTTGAATCATTTAAGGTTTGCAGATGACATTCTGCTTGTTATCATGATCCTCTGGAACTACAGACGATGATCCAGGAGTTGAGCGTAGAGAGTAAAAAGGCAGACTCAAAATGAACACTAAAAAGACTAAAGTAATGATGAGCAACCAGCTACAAGACTATACAATTGCAGTTGATTGGCATGACAAATGAGAAGGTAGATAGCAAACGAACGTTGAGGGCGTATAACACTTGCGTGTTGCCTCGAGGAAGGTCAACTCGAATTATTTTTTGTGACCACTTGAAGGGCGCCCCAGTTGACAGTAACGTTTTTCCGTAGATTGTAGATTTGTGCTCATCCATCCAGAAGTCCGATTTTGTACAGATTGACACTGAACATATAATTTTTTCTGGACATTTAATCAGATATGTGAAATGTAACCAAAATTGGTTCATTCAAATTAATTTTTTAATAAAAGAAGTTACACCGGCATTCCTAAGTTATTACACATATTGGCATTTTCAACATGTGTGTACAAATCACAATAGTGACTGAGCCTTTTATTTAAAATAGCAGACGACAACGTACAGGCAGCTGTTGAACGCGGATCCAACTATTCACAAAATAGTAAGTCGATTTTATTTTTAAAATGCTGTAATACCTATTATTTTATAGATTGTGTCACTTGTCATCATGTCGACAATTGATTGAAATAATATCTGAAACTAGTTTGTGAATGTGAGTTCGTTTTCATTAGGCCTATAATTTGAAAGAAATATTTGGAAGGAACTGGTCTGCTGAGGGCGGGGGCGGGGCGCGGCAAATCTTTTGTTTTGTGGCATCTTTTAACATTTAAATTTCAGTCTCTTACTGTCGGCCATTCTATTACTAAAATAACCAGTAAAATAGGCAATGAAACGTTTCATTTTGTCAGATCGAATCTAACTCTAAGACTGAATATGGATTGGCAACAAAGACATGCAAGGGCTGAACTTCTAAAAGTAAAAGTCGGTAGTAACTTCGCCGGCTTTGCTTTGCCGGTGCTGGTGGGCTAGAACTAGAAGTGAGCCACGCCTGGTCTTGTCGGAGGCGAAGCTAGGCTAAGGTGTCCCTCTCTCATACTCGGCTTCCTCTGGCCCGTCTCGACAATCTGGACTAATAATATACTCGGCCTTAAAACGATGGTTTGCCATCTACCTTAGATAATCCAAGGGAATCGGTAATGTTTAATCACATTAGAATTAGAGAGATCAGTTGGACTTGTCCTAGCAATCTTTCAATGATTTAGTATCATTTATTTGTATTGCGGGTCCCGACTCCTGCCATGGCCCTGGTTAAATAATAATTTATTAAATTTAAATTAAAACAAGAAGAATCCGAGAGTGAGAGACTGACCCTAGGCCTGGCTTATTGTTTTCTTCCAGCCACTGCACAGACAATTCAATTTGTCCTGCACACACTTGCCAAGCCCCGACTGGAAAGGCATTATAGCCATTAATTCCCCATTTTTTAATCTGATGTTTTTGTTCAACCCCATTACTCTGATTGCACGTTTACGATGTATCGGTTTGTAGCCCATTCTAAATCAATATGATCAATGACAATACAAAATGATGGGACCAATGAAATGTCATATTAAAGTAATAAAAAAACTTCTTTTCAATGTATATTTTTTTTGTTTACGTTTACTTACCTGGCTCTGACTGAAAAGTAAATGTTAGTACCTAATCATCAGTTTTAACCCTAAAGTCAATCAATCAATTATGCATTTTTTAGCTGAGGACTTTACAGGAGCTCATTTGTCATTTCACTGTTTTCCAGGAGCTAATTACTAAATTGCACTCCTCTGAACAGATGTATTTTTTTACTATTTTGGTTCTAGTATTTTTTATTCCACATCATAGACATGTTAGTGAAATTAAGTGAATATTTGTTTCTTATGAATGTTATATTTTTTTCATCCTCATAGCAATATTTTGTAGGATGTGGTTCAACAAGGACTGGCGGGACTGGTGATGATAGGGCTGGTGTACAGTGGTACTTCAGGATTACTTATCCTGCCGGGTTCTTTACTCGCTATTGCACAGCTAGTCAGTTATATCCACAGGCACAGGTTTCCTTTCTACTATAATTTAATCATCCCACTCATTTTTGTGCAGGATTCTTTTTTTTTCTTCATTATGGGTTAGCTTTTTCCCCTGTTTTTATTTATAATTAAGTATTAATTTGGATATAAGAGGAATAAATTAGGCCATTCAAGTTTTCTTTCATATTTTGAATTCATTATTTATTGGGTATTATACATCCTAACTATTCCGGAGATCAACTTCTCAGTGAATTTATTTATTGGTTTGTGGCAATGAAAGGTTTAAACTTTAAGCTATATAAATAATTCAAGCAAATTTCTTCATTGTTTCAATATCATTTGTCACCTTCTTATTCAATTTATTTGCATGTTTTGGTAATTTTGTGTTAACCTTTTATTACTCTACATGCTTTTTAGGTCAAGACAATTTATTTTAAGTTTATAAACTTTATAATATAAAAGTTTTATACTATTAACCTCATTCATGACTGTTCCCTAAAATTACTCCACTCTGTTTTCCATGGACTCGAGAATATGTTATATCAAAATCAATAAATGGGCTGAAAGTGCAATTGCTATCTATAGACAGTCTAACATTCTTTCTCTGTGTGTGTTTGCATTCTTTAATACAGATCTTCAGGGACTATAGGAGCATGACAGATCACCATGGATGTACTTGGTAGTTTTCACAAGCAATGGACATAAGCCCATGCTATATCAGGTACCTCGTTAAATAATGAAGTTTGGTATAAAAGCTTTCCACTGTAACAAAATATGCATCCTAATTCTTTTAATCCAAACATTCTGGGAACTGATCAGAAATACATTAATTAATGAAGTGAGCAAAGAAAATAGGCTTATGAATCCTACCCAGACCTGTCAATTGCTTTTACTGAGTTCTAACCGCACTGAGCTTGAATGCATCTCATAAGTGGACTTCCTGAACCCGTCTAGTATGTGCATTGAGGAAGAATCTTTTGAAGGAGTGCCATGTAGCTCAGAGGTAGAGACTTATAGAGCATGACCTTGCAAAAGTTGACGTCTCTAGTCATTTTAGTTGGTGAAATCATTGCAGGTGATACAGAATTAAAATGATTGCAAAGAAAAATGATATTTCCATAATCTAATTGTCTAACCTTGGGCTCATTTTTTTTCTATTCTGAATCTATATTATAGATTTCATTTTCCTCATGGTCAAGTTAAAGAAAAAAAAATGAAAAAATCGCCCCATAACAAAATTGATTGAATCACTTTCATTGTAGGCAAACCTTTGAAAATAAAGATGTAATATTTTGTTTGTGAAAATTGATCATTTTATAGTGAACCTCATTAAAAGGAGACCTGTTATCACATAAGTTTACCTGATAATGATATAGTGAGGTAATGCTTTAAACCCAGGCTATCTGAGAACCATCATGCTACGTTATACCATGGTTATCACTTTACAGATATGGTAAAAGGATCTTAGACTATTGAAATGGATGTTACACCTTTGTTATTTCAAGATCTAATTTTAATAATGTTCCCAGGTATTTTCTGTAGTATATTATTAGGGTCTTTTTCTTCCATTTTGTACAAGTCCACCAGCGCGGTGTATTTCGTAGGAAAACCCAGACTAGTTGCAGTACTAGACACTTCTAGATTTGCCTAATGAATGTAGGTCAACCAGTGACCTGTGGTACTTCGTAAACAACATAAATTATGTAGGACAGCAATTGCATATGTACATGTGATGTGCAGGGGTGCATGCATAGCTTAGGCATGCACTTTCTGTATACAACCTAGTGATTTACCAGTGTGTACATACAAGCTGATTTTCAATACTCTCCCAATGAGTTCAATATTACGATGCATGAAAGAATGCATTTCTTAACTGAAAACTAATGGTGCGATGTGTAATTATTGGTGGTTTTAGACGACGGCCTTCAATTTACCTCAACATGCATGCAGAGATTACATTCCAAGCCCCTTCTCAGGCTAGATTTAAAAACATATATTTTCCTTCATATTATAATTATCTCTCGCGCCTTCAACCATTTGCTTTGTCCTTTCCAAAAGAGAACGATCATGTTTAAATCTATTCAACTCTCACTCATTCATTTGATTTAA
>JBAMJV010009277.1:0-35808 GCA_037951105.1 Echinarachnius parma
GGGTCAGTTTGACTAATTGGAACCCTGACAAAACCAGGGAGCATCATGACCATGGGCCAAGTGCTGCCAAGTAGAGAAGAGCACGGTGGTATCGACACGATCAAGGGCAGCCATACTGAAACATGGAAACCCATTTGCTGCTGAGGTGACAAGCTGCACAATGTAATCATTCTTGCCTTCATTCCCTGATAAGTAATGTACCACAACGATCTTGAATGAATATGTGACTGGTCAAAAGCTGTATGAAGACTACGTGTCAGAGCGAATCAACGGTGATGTCAGCCTTTGGGCACACATCAAGAGGGAGAACACAGGATGTTCATGTCTGAAACAAGAAAGCCACAGTAAAACTTTGAGACAAGACTGTGAATCTAAATGAGACCAAGTACTTGTATGGCAGACTGATGTCCTGGTCAGGTCCAGCAGAGACATCACCAGAAAGAGGCCATTGGGAACCATGAATTCACTCTGACACCAAGACAACCTTTTTTGCCCTAGATGGTACAATCCTTGCCATGCCTGGACTAAATCGATGCTGAACCACCTCCTCAGAAAGTTGGCAACAAGCAGAACTCCACAGCAGCCAGAGATTAGATGGACACCACACAAGATGCTCTAAGTAGATGGAATAGTTCTTTCTGCAGCAGATGGCCAAGAAACCAGCAATTATAGTGACAGTACAAAGGAATTCAGTGAATACTTCACGACAGGCATGATGTCCCTCACACGACAGACTTATAGATAAAATCATCCTTGTGTTGACACGTACAGGGATGATTCTGAGAGCGCTACAGGGATAAACGAAGGCAAGGAAGAGCATCAATCCAGTATCAGGTCAGAGATGAAAAAAACATAAACCACATCCAATGAGCAGGTTCCTTTCACAATGAGAAGAGAAGGCTGACCTGACCAACTTTCTTGCTGCAAATACTCCTATAGAGTACAACAGTACATCACACAAAACTGGTCATCAACCTCTTCTTCAGGGTATACCAGGAGCAATGGGGGGAAGGGGGGGGGGGGGGGGGACTTAAGTTTTTCCAGACAACACTCCAAGACACACACTGTTATCTACCAGGCTGTCATGGCATCACAACGCAAGTCATCGGATGCACAGGAGGGTTTCTGTTCCCCAGACACAGATGTCCTTGTATAAGTCATAGCAAACCTATGACCTCATGCTGAAGAACCATTCCATTTCTATGGCCTCTGGGGTTATGGGGATAGAGCCAATCTGGAGAGCCATATGGGCAGAAAGAGCAAAGGCTTTGCAGTCTTCCATGCGTTGGACAACGCCTGGAAGGTTATCTCGGTATAGGCAAAGCAACCTGGGCTGCAGGGTCTACATGAAGGGCATATAGACATGTAATCTAGTTCTCCTGAAGATTGCTTCACGAGGCAGAAGTGACCGAAACTGTACTTGGCACTCTTGCTATTTCGTCTGTTCCAGCCTATTCCCCCCAAAGGCATCTGCATCACTACCATCTCGAATTGCTGATAGCATCTCTTCTGCAATCATATGGCAGAAAGTGACAAGCTACCTCCTACCCTGGGAGCTCTGAGACAACATATCCTGAGAGTCCATATCCAAGCCAGAGTGTAGGGGACAGGCCAGCATTGCTCTGCAGGATCCTCAGTTGGATCCCTTTGCGGAATGGCTACCACAAGGAGTCTGATGGCCAGCTAAAACCACGGACGACAGATGCCCTTCCAGCTCCAAAGGCCATCATTGAGATGGTAGTGGCTGTCAATGCAAACAAGACTGTTCTTCTGCCAGATGTTCTAGCAGAACAAAGAAACTTAACCTGCACCGATATTTGCCAGTGCAACACTGAGTGTCAAAATGATTAGAGGACACACAGAACAAGTATGAACTGATGATTGATGATGATGCGATTGATATGTAAAGACTACTTGGCTTGCCTAAAAGATTAAACATATTTTCTGTCATGAGCAGCATGTTTGTTCTTAATGGAAACAACTTAGTGGATACGTTTCATGTCTGATCACTTGTAAAACATTCAGGTAAAACAAAAATTTTCAGTCAATAAGATGTGGTTGACACCATGGATTCCTTGGCCCTGAAAAAGGTGGTTAGCTGACAAAATCAAATTTCTAGGTTATTTAGTAGCTGGGATCATTGACGAAATCCCTTTTACGGCAGCCATTTGAAAAAAATCCAATTGTGGCGGCCAATATAAGTATCAGGGCAAATGGAAACATTATTTTCTGATACCATTGGAATCCTTGGGCCCTGAAAATGGTGGTTTAGCTGTCCCAAAATCAAATTTCTAGGTATTTAGTAGCTGGGATATTGATGAAACCCTGTTTACCCGGCGGCCATTTTGAGAAAAAAAAACAAGATGGCGGCCATATAGGTATCAGGGCACATGGAAACATTATTTGTCTGATATCATTGATTCCTTGTCCCTGGGAAATGGTGGTTAGCTGTAAATCCAAATTTCTAGGTTATTTAGTAGCTGGGATATTGACGAAACCCCCCCTTTTTACGGCGGTCATTTTGAGAAAAAAAACCAAGATGTGCGGCCATATAGGTATCACGGCACATGGAAACATTATTTGTCTGATAACCATTGGTTTCTTGGCCTGGAAATGGTGGTTTAGCTATAAAAATCAAATTTCTAGGTTATTTAGTAACTGGGATATCGACGAAAACACTTTACAATACGGCGGCCATTTGGAAAAATCCAAGATGGCGGCCCCATATAGGTATCAGGGCAAATGGAAACATTTTTTTCTCTGATTACCATTGGATCCTTGGCCTTGAAAATGCTGGGTTTAGCTTTATAATTCAAATATCTAGGTTATTTAGTAGCTGGATATTGACGGAATTCCGTTTATACGGCGGCCATTTTGGGGGGGGCAATACAAGATGGAGGGCAAGTTACGTATCAGGGCAAACTGAAACATTATTTTTTTGAATACCATTGGATTCTTTGGCCCTGAAAATGGTGGATTAGCTGTCAAAATAAAATTTTCTCGGTATCTATTAGCTGTGATATTGACGAAAACCTCTTTACGGCGGCCATTTTGAAAAAATCCAAATGCGGCCATAAAGGACCCGGGGCAAATGGAAACATTGGTTTTCTGATTGCTTATACTTTAACGTTTTCCAAAAATGTATAGTTTTCAGACTATCCAAAAATTTCCGGCGAAATAACATAATGACCTCACTATCACTCAATCATCATATAAATAACATTATATACCCCCCCCCCCCCCCAATAAAAAGAAAAAATAAGAAAAAGAAAGTAAAACAAAATATTGCCTTGGATTCGAACCCACGACAATTAGACAGACTTAAGATCTAGAGTGACAGATTCGTACCACGACACCAGCCCTTGTTCACTTGACAGAGATAAACAAATGATGGAATATGAGTAAAAGATTGCACTCCGCATTTGCCAATACAAGATATAATGTTGATGCGTGGCCAGACTTATATAATTGTATAAATTCGCAATTTCACCTTTAACGCTCAATATGATGACCTTATAACATTTACTTGGCATAAATGAGGAATGAATTCGTATCTACAACTCATAATCTATCCGAATATTAAATAAAATTGGGTGTTTGTGGACTTTTTAAAAAGTTATGGCAAATAAAAAAAAAATGTTTTTACCATATTTGGCCAATTGCGTGTGCGCGTAATTTTTGACTTTGACGCGCGCATACTCCGTTATTAAGAGTCAACAATGACTCAAATTGATAGGGTGAGTTGAAGGATGTATCAGGATGCAAAACATGTGAAAAAACGGCATTTTTCCTATTTATTTGCGTTACGCGCGCAATATACGCGTGGCAGACTAATCACAATTATATAGAGACACATTATAGTTCCTGAATTCATATTATTAGATAATTTAAACCACAGAACTTTTAGAGTATAACCTCAGCTACAACATATCGAAATCTGGGAGAAATGAACGGAGAATAAGCGAGATATGGTCGGAAGTCTGCTGTGATTGATTCAAAATCGATTAAAATAAGTTAAAATGCGCATTTTCAACTTAACCGTCAATATGAAAACTTTATAACATTTACTCGGCATAAATGAGGTATGAATTCGCATCTACAACTCATATCTATCCAAATATTCAAATAAAAATGGTTTTTGTGGACTTTTTAAAGAGTTATGCCCGAAAAAAAAAATGGTTTTTTTGAGCATTTTCAGATTTTAAGATCCTTAGACGGGCGCGTACGCGCTTGTTACGTAGCGCATGCGCATGCGCATAATCGGAAAAGTTGCCACCCGGCCTGATAATTGTTGGTGCCAAATTTAAAGGGAAAATAGAAGATGCATGACAGAGATACATCCATGAATGAAATTTGACAAAATGGCGTCCCGATGACGTCACGAACAGTCGGCGGCACCCAAAAGTTTGGCAATTCTAGTTAGACCAAGATCTGTCATCTGGCAAAGTTTCAGGACAATAGCTGCACCGTTATTGAGGTATCCGACGAACAAAATCCTGTTTTCGTGTCTCTATGCACTCGCATACAGACACAAAAACAATACTAGATGTTGAATTCGTCACGTTGACGAATTAAGGTTATACATATTGAAATTTCGATATGATGATATTGACTTTTCAACGCGTATTATGATAATGTAATAACATTTACCTTGGCATAAATGAATGACACAAAATAGGGTAACAATATATTAATTCATAACAAAAGGGGAGGGGGGAGCTCTTTAATTAGCCAAAAATGACTGTAAAATGACTCTGTACCTGACGTCTTATTTCAACCATATCACACCTTTCCTTTGGCCGATTTTTACCCGGTTTTCAGTATGTGAAAGCTGAGTTTCCGCTACACTATGGCGATTTTCGAGTTTATTTCACGATTAGAGCACGGGAACAGGTCGTAATTGAAGGTTGAACTTTTGTTTTACTTTATCGTACACTATGATGACTTTACAAATCTGATTGGCCAATGTTAAATTTGTAAAAATATGTGCAACTCATACTCTTTCAGAATATGAAAAATATTTGCATATATCCATGTATCAAAGAAGTTGTGACCGATAAGAGAAGTGCATGTTTGACCAAATTTAGCAATTTTCACACTCTTTGCGCGATTTCAACTTTAACCGGTCAATTCGATGACTTTAGAACATTTACTCGGCATAAGCAAGTATGAATTCGTATCTACAACTCATAATCTATCCAAATATTCAAATAAAATTGGGTTTTTGTCGACTTTTGAAACAGTTATGGCCGAATTAAAAAAGCATGTGTTTTTACCATATTTTGCCATTATTTGCTTTTAACTGTTCGCCGTTAGATGTTAGATGGCGCTATACAGACTTAGCCAATTTTCACACCTCGTGCGCCATTTAAATTTCAACGGTCAATATGATGACTTTGTAACCATTTACTCGGCATAAATGAGTATGAATTCGCATCTACAACTCATAATCTTTCCGGATATTCAAAGAAATTTGCGAGTTTGTGGACTTTTTAAAAAGTTATGGCCGATAAGAGACCAGACTTGGGAAATGTTCACACTCGTGCGCTATTTAATTTTTAACCGTCAATATGATGACTTTGTAACATTTACTCGGCATAATGAGTATGAATTCGCATCTACAACTCATAATCTATCCGAATATTAAAAGAAAGTTGGGTTTTTGTGGACTTTTTTAAAAAGTTATGCCCGAATAAAAAATTGGTGTTTTTGAGCATTTTCAGATTTTTAAGATCCTTAGACGGGCGCGTACGCGCTTGTTACGTGGCGCATGCGCATGCGCCTAATTGGAAAGTTGCCACTCGGCGTGATAATTATTGGTGCTAAATTTAAAGGGAAATACAAGATGCATGACTGAGATACATCCATGAATGTAATTTCACAAAATGCGTCCCGATGACGTCACGAATAGTCGGCGGCACCCAACAGTTTGGCAGTTCTAAGTTAGACCAAGATCTATCATCTGGCAAAGTTTCAGGACAATAGCTGCACCCGTTATTGAGGTATCCGACGAACAAAATCCTTGTTTTCGTGTCTCTATGCATTGGCATACAGACACAAAAACAATACTAGATGTTGAATTCACATTTGACGAATTAAAGGTTATACATATTGAAATTACGATATGATGATATTGACTTTTCAACGCGTAATATATGATAATGTCGTAACATTTACTTGTCATGAATGAATAACACAAAATAGGGTAACAATATTAATTCATTACAAAAGGGGAGGGGGAAGCTCTTAAATTTACCAAAATGACTGTAAAATGGCTCTGTACCTGACGTCTTATTTCAACCATATCACACCTTTCCTTTGGCCGATTTTTACCCGGTTTTCAGTATGCTAAAGCCGAGTTTCCTCTACACAATCATTTTTTCGATTTTATTTTACGATTTGAGCACGGGAACAGGTCGTAATTGAAGGTTGAACTTTTTTTTTCTTTATCGTGCACTATGATGACTTTACAAAATCTGATTGGCCAATGTTAAAATTGTAAAAATATGTGCAACTCATACTCTTTCAGAATATGACAAAAATATTTGTATATTTCCATTTATCAAAGAAGTTGTGACCGATAAGAGAAGTGCATGTTTGACCAGATTTAGCCAATTTTCACACTCTTTGCGCGATTTCAACTTTAAGCGGTCAATTCGATGACTTTAGAAGATTTACTCGGCATAAATGAGGTATGAATTCGTATCTACAACTCATAATCTATCCAAATATTCAAATAAAATTGTTTTTTTGTCGACTTTTGAAAAAGTTATGGCCGAATTAAAAAAGGATGTTTTTACCATATTTTGCCAATTATTTGTTTTGAAGTGTTCGCCCTTAGATGTTAGATGGCGCTGTTCAGACTTGGCCAATTTTCACACTCGTGCGCTTTTAAAATCTTAACGGTCAATATGATGACTTTGTAACATTTACTCGGCATAAATGAGGTATGAATTCGCATCTACAACTCATAATCTTTCCGGATATTCAAAGAAATTTGCGAATTTGTGGACTTTTTAAAAGGTTATGGCCGGTAAGAGACCAGACTTGGGAAATTTTCACGCTCGTGCGCCATTTAATTTTTAACCGTCAATATGATGACTTTTTGACATTTACTCGGCATGAATGAGGTATGAATTCGCATCTACAACTCATAATCTATCCGAATATTAAAATAGAAATGGGTTTTTGTGGACTTTAAAAAAAGTTATGCCCGAATAAAAAAATGGTTGTTTTTGAGCGTTTTCAGATTTTAAGATCCTTAGACGGGCGCGTACGCGCTTGTTACGTGACGCATGCGCATGCGCATACTCGGAAAAGTTGCCACTCGGCGTGATAATTATTGGTGCTAAATTTCAAGGGAAATAGAAGATGCATGACTGAGATACATCCATGAATGTAATTTCACAAAATGGCGTCCCGATGACGTCACGAACAGTCGGCGGCACCCAAAAGTTTGGCAGTTCTAAGTTAGACCAAGATCTATCATCTGGCAAAGTTTCAGGACAATAGCTGCAGCCGTTATTGAGGTATCCGACGAACAAAATCCTTGTTTTCGTGTCTCTATGCATTGGCATACAGACACAAAAACAATACTAGATGTTGAATTCGTCACGTTTGACGAATTTAAGGTTATACATATTGAAATTTCGATCAGTGATGGCACACTGCATTTGTCATTGTAACAGTGAATTATTTGACCTTTGAACCTAATTTACATTTCCTTAACGCCATTTTCATAATCCGATATTATCTTATGAAAATTGTTCCTTTCATTATAACCTACATGTGTGCTGAATTTCATGTCCACGGCGTACGTGGTTATTCATGCTTGATTTATTTGACCTTTGACCGTAAATATGGCGATGAAATATGCATTTTCGCGATTTGGTGTTAACTTATGAAATGTTGGGCTTGCAAGTCCCTATCTACATGTGAAGTTTCACATTGGTAGCATAATTCTTTCAGCAGTTATAAGTCGAAAGCATACGTTTTAGCTAACCCTCAATTTTTAACAGATTTGGACTCTCATTTCCAATCAAACAATTCATCAGAATCCAGTGAACAAAACTAAATGGTGTGAATAGATTGCGAATAGAGCAGGACATCAGCTACAATATATCAAAATTTGGGAGTACATTGATGGAGAATAAGCGAGATATGGTCAAAAGTACACTGTGATCGATTTCAACATTGATTGAAAGTGATTAAAATTCGCATTTTCAACTTTAACCGTCAATATGATGACTTTATAACATTTACTCGGCATAAATGAGGTATGAATTCGTATCTACAACTCATAATCTATCCGAATATTAAAAGAAAATTGGATGTTTGTGGTGTTTTCAAAAAGTTATGGCCGAATAAAAAAAGGATGTTTTTACCATATTTTGCCAATTTGCGTGCGCGCGTAATTTTGACTTTGACGCGCGCGTACTCCGTTATTATGAGTCAACAATGACTCAAATTGATAGGGTGTGTTTAGGGATCTATAAGGAATGCAAAACATGTGAAAAAACGACAATTTTCCTATTCATTCGCGTTACGCGCGCAAATACGCGCGCGCCGACGCGCACGCGCGGAATTTTTTGAAACGCTTAAAATTGTCTGAAACATATAGTAAATTACTCGCGTCGGGTTTTTGAGCATTTTTTGACATTTTTTTTCATTTGACGGACGCGTACGCGCGCGTCTCCGAGTGTAATTGTATGCGCATGAGCTCAAAAGATGACCATTGACCTGATTAATATTGATGCGAAATTTCAAATGAAGTTAATGATGCATGACTGAGATATGATGATTATTGAAATTTGACAAAATGGCGTCCTGATGACGTCATAGTAATGTGACGTCACTGAAAAAGTTAGCAGATCTAAGTTAGATCATGATCTATCACCATGTGAAGATTCATGACAATTGATTCATGTGATCTTGAGATATGCGACGAACAAAATTAGGAAGAAGAAAAAATAAATAATAATAATAATAATAAAAATCTTGACGAAATCAAGAGGTTATACATATGTATATGTATAACCTAACTAGATGTTGAATTCGTCACTTTTGACGAATTAAGGTTATACATATTGAAATTACGATATATTATGATATTGACTTTTCAACGCGTAATATGTTAATGTCATGACATTTACTTGGCATAAATGAATGACACAAAATAGGGTAACAATATTAATTCATAACAAAAGGGAAGGGGGCAGCTCTTTAATTGACCAAAATGACTGTAAAATGGCTCTGTACCTGACGTCTTATTTCAACCATATCACACCTTTCCTTTGGCCGATTTTGACCCGGTTTTCAGTATGCTAAAGCTGAGTCTCCTCTACACAATCATTTTTTCGATTTTATTTCACGATTTGAGCACGGGAAGAGGTCGTAATTGAAGGTTGAACTTTTTTTTTACTTTATCGTGCACTATGGAGACTTTACAAAATCTTATTGTCCATTGTTAGGTATGTATAAATATGTGCAACTTATACTCTTTCAGAATATGAAAAAATATTTGGATATATCCATGTATCGAAGAAGTTATGACCGATAAGAGAAGGGCATGTTTGACCAGATTTAGCCAATTTTCACACTCGTGCGCGATTTCAACTTTAACCGTCAATTCGATGACTTTATAACATTTACTCGGCATAAATGAGGTAAGAATTCGCATTTACAACTCATACTCTATCCGAATATTAAAAGAAAATTGTGTGTTTGTGGACTTTTTAAAAAGTTATGGCCGAATAAAAAAAGTATGTTTTTACCATATTTTGCCAAATTGCAAGCGCGCGTAATTTTGACTTTGACGCGCGCGTACTCCTTTATTATGAGTCAACAATGACTCAAATTGATAGGGTGTGTTGAGGGATCTATAAGGACTGCAAAACATGTGAAAAAACGACAATTTTACTATTCATTCGCGTTACGCGCGCAAATACGCGCGCGCTGACGCGCACGCGCGGAATTTTTTGAAACGCTTAAAATTGTCTGAAACATATAGTAAATTACTCGGGTTGGGGTTTTGAGCATTTTTTGACATTTTTTTTCATTTGACGGACGCGTACGCGCGCGTCTCCGAGTGTAATTGCACGCGCATGGGCTTAAAAGATGACCATTGATCCGATTAATATTGGTGCGAAATTTGAATTGAAATTGATAAATCATGACTGAGATATGATGATTATTAACATTTGACAAAATGGCGTCCTGATGACGTCATAGTAATGTGACGTCACTGAAAAAGTTTGCAGATCTAAGTTAGATCATGATCTATCATCATGTGAAGATTCATGACAATTGATTCATGTGATCTTGAGATATGCGACGAACAAAATTAGGAAGAAGAAAAAATAAATAATAATAATAATAAAAATCTTGACGAAATCAATAGGTTATACATATGTATATGTATAACCTAACTAGATGTTGAATTCGTCACATTTGACGAATTAAAGGTTATACATATTGAAATTACGATATGATGATATTGACTTTTCAACGCGTAATTATGATGATGTCATAACATTGACTTGGCATAAATGAATGACACCAAATGGGGTAACAATATTCATTCATAACAAAAGGGGAGGGGGCAGCTCTTTAATTGACCAAAATGACTGTAAAATGGCTCTGTAGCTGACGTCTTATTTCAACCATATCACACCTTTCCTTTGGCCGATTTTGACCCTGTTTTCAGTATGTTAAAGCTGAATTTCCGCTAGACTATCGCGATTTTCGAGTTTAAAACACGATTAGAGCACGGGAACAGGTCGTAATTGAAGGTTGAACTTTTTTTTTCTTTATCGTGCACTATGATGACTTTACCAAATCTGATTGGCCAATGTTAAAATTGTAAAAATATGTGCAACTCATACTCTTTCAGAATATGAAAACATATTTGTATATTTCCATGTATCAAAGAAGTTGTGACCGTTAAGAGAAGTGCATGTTTGACCAGATTTAGCCAATTTTCACACTCTTTGCGCGATTTCAACTTTAAGCGGTCAATTCGATGACTTTAGAACATTTACTCGGCATAAAGCAAGTATGAATTCGTATCTACAACTCATAATCTATCCAAATATTCAAATAAAATTGGGTTTTTGTCGACTTTTGAAAAAGTTATGGCCGAATTAAAAAAGCATGTTTTTACCATATTTTGCCAATTATTTGTTTTGAAGTGTTCGCCCTTAGATGTTAGATGGCGCTGTTCAGACTTGGCCAATTTTCACACTCGTGCGCTTTTTAAATCTTAACGGTCAATATGATGACTTTGTAACATTTACTCGGCATAAATGAGGTATGAATTCGCATCTACAACTCATAATATTTCCGGATATTCAAAGAAATTTGCGAGTTTGTGGACTTTTTAAAAAGTTATGGCCGATAAGAGACCAGACTTGGGAAATTTTCACACTCGTGCGCTATTTAATTTTTAACCGTCAATATGATGACTTTATAACATTTACTCGGCATAAATGAGGTATGAATTCGTATCTACACCTCATAATCTATCCGAATATTAATTGAAAGTTGGGTTTTTGTGGACTTTTTAAAAAGTTATGCCCGAATTAAAAAATGGTTGTTTTTGAGCATTTTCAGATTTTAAGATCCTTAGACGAGCGCGTACGCGCTTGTTACGTAGCGCATGCGCATGCGCATAATGGGAAAAGTTGCCACTCGGCCTGATAATTGTTGGTGCCAAATTTAAAGGGAAATAGAAGATGCATGACTGAGATACATCCATGAATGTAATTTCACAAAATGGCGTCCCGATGACGTAACGAATAGTCGGCGGCACCCAAAAGTTTGGCAGTTCTAAGTTAGACCAAGATCTATCATCTGGCAAAGTTTCAGGACAATAGCTGCACCCGTTATTGAGGTATCCGACGAACAAAATCCTTGTTTTCGTGTCTCTATGCATTGGCATACAGACACAAAAACAATACTAGATGTTGAATTCGTCACGTTTGACGAATTAAGGTTATACATATCGAAATTACGATATTATGATGATATTGACTTTTCAACGCATAATATGATGATGTCATAACGTTTACTTGGCATAAATGAATGACACAAAATAGGGTAACAATATTAATTCATTACATTCAATTGTTATCAAATTGGGGAGTGGGAAGCTCTTAAATTGACCAAAATGACTGTAAAATGGCTCTGTACCTGACGTCTTATTTCAACCATATCACACCTTTCCTTTGGCCGATTTTGACCCGGTTTTCAGTATGCTAAAGCTGAGTTTCCTCTACACAATCATTTTTTCGATTTTATTTTACGATTTGAGCACGGGAACAGGTCGTAATTGAAGGTTGAACTTTTGTTTTACTTTATCGTGCACTATGGAGACTTTACAAAATCTTATTGTCCATTGTTAGGTATGTATAAATATGTGCAACTCATACTCTTTCAGAATATGAAAAAATATTTGGATATATCCATGTATCAAAGAAGTTATGACCGTTAAGAGAAGGGCATGTTTGACCAGATTTAGCCAATTTTCACACTCGTGCGCGATTTCAACTTTAACCGTCAATTCGATGACTTTATAACATTTACTTGGCATAAATGAGGTATGAATTCGCATTTACAACTCATACTCTATCCGAATATTAAAAGAAAATTGTGTGTTTGTGGACTTTTTAAAAAGTTATGGCCGAATAAAAAAAGTATGTTTTTACCATATTTTGCCAAATTGCGTGCGCGCGTAATTTTGACTTTGACGCGCGCGTACTCCTTTATTATGAGTCAACAATGACTCAAATTGATAGGGTGTGTTGAGGGATCTATAAGGACTGCAAAACATGTGAAAAAACGACAATTTTCCTATTCATTCGCGTTACGCGCGCAAATACGCGCGCGCTGACGCGCACGCGCGGAATTTTTTGAAACGCTTAAAATTGTCTGAAACATATAGTAAATTACTCGGGTTGGGGTTTTGAGCATTTTTTGACATTTTTTTTCATTTGACGGACGCGTACGCGCGCGTCTCCGAGTGTAATTGCACGCGCATGAGCTTAAAAGATGACCATTGACCCGATTAATATTGGTGCGAAATTTGAATTGAAATTGATAAATCATGACTGAGATATGATGATTATTAACATTTGACAAAATGGCGTCCTGATGACGTCATAGTAATGTGACGTCACTGAAAAAGTTTGCAGATCTAAGTTAGATCATGATCTATCATCATGTGAAGATTCATGACAATTGATTCATGTGATCTTGAGATATGCGACGAACAAAATTGATGGGAAGAATAAATAAATAATAATAATAATAAAAATTCGAACAAAATCAATAGGTTATACATATGTATATGTATAACCTAATAATAAACTAGAATTGTAATACTTGTTTAGAACAAGTATAGGTGGGCTGGTCGAACTAAAATTAAAGACATAATCAAGGGCTCATTTGAGATAGCTTATTGTCTCAGCTACAACATACTCGAAGTTCAGCGTAAACGAAGCTAAAACGAAGAAGATATTGGTCGCGAAAGACGGGAATGTAGAATCCAGTTTTGAAAAAAAGTCATGTCCCATAGAGAATACACGCAAAATGTTAAAAAATGACATGCCTCCTTAAATCGCAAAAATACGCCATGATGCCTTTGTCAAAATGAAAAATCGTGATCATCACATTTGTAGAGAATTGTCTCAGATAGAACATATCAAAATTTGGAAGAAAATCGATCAATATTTACAGAGATACAATAAATTTTCCAAAAATATGCTGACGTCATAATATGCAAATTGAAATTTTGAGTTCGGAGGCCATTATGATGACGCCATGAGTTAATTGAGGGTCAAATGAGACATGAAATCATATCTCCGACTCATAATCTATCCAAATATGAAAAAAAACTTGGGAGTTCCCATCCATTCTGAAGAGTTACAATGAATTTTGTATAGGCATGTTTTTGCCCATATATGCTATGTATTACAAGAGCTCGCGCGCAAGGACATGTTTCTTGAACGGAAGCTCATTGCGTTTTTACTAGTCAGAAAAAGGTGAACAAGGTATCAAAATGCTTGGAAAGATGGGCTAAATATGATAACAGAGAAAATTCGGCGATTCTATGTTGCAAAATGCCAGTACGCGCGAAAACGCGCGCGCATGCGCGTGTGCGCGTTTTTTCGTAAAATGCTTAAAATGGCCTAAAACGTATCCAAAATGAATTTGCGACGATTTTGAACATTTTAAAATTTTGCGCGCGCGCTGACGCGCGCACGTACGCATGCGCGCGCGTTTTTTGACCTGAAATTGACCGGACGGATATTGACCTTGATCATGATAAATATGAATGAGAAACAACTTTTCGTTATGAAGATATGATCATGAGAAGATATTCAGAAAATTTTACAAAATGGCGCCTAGATGACGTCATCAGTCAAGGTCAGGGTTCAAAACCTTATTTTGCTTTGTCCATATGCCTATATATATGTGTGCCAAATTTCAAGGCACTTGATTGAGCCATTTTCAAGTTATCTTGCTAACAAAAAAGTGATTGGAAATAAGAAAAATAAAGAATAAAGGCAATTCTAACGAAATTATGAGGTGGTCTGTATGATGTACAGCCCACCTAATAATAATAACTAGAATTGTAATACTTGTTTAGAACAAGTATAGGTGGGCTGGTCGAACTAAAATTAAAGACATAATCAAGGGCTCATTTGAGATAGCTTATTGTCTCAGCTACAACATACTCGAAGTTCAGCGTAAACGAAGCTAAAACGAAGAAGATATTGGTCGCGAAAGACGGGAATGTAGAATCCAGTTTTGAAAAAAAAAAGTCATGTCCCATAGAGAATACACGCAAAATGTGAAAAAATGACATACCTCCTTAAATCGCAAAAATACGCCATGATGCCTTTGTCAAAATGAAAAATCGTGATCATCACATTTGTAGAGAATTGTCTCAGATAGAACATATCAAAATTTGGAAGAAAATCGATCAATATTTACAGAGATACAATAAATTTTCCAAAAATATGCTAACGTCATAATATGCAAATTGAAATTTTGAGTTCGGAGGCCATTATGATGACGCCATGAGTTAATTGAGGGTCAAATGAGACATGAAATCATATCTCCGACTCATAATCTATCCAAATATGAAAAAAAAACTTGGGAGTTCCCATCCATTCTGAAGAGTTACAATGAATTTTGTATAGGCATGTTTTTGCCCATATATGCTATGTATTACAAGAGCTCGCGCGCACGGACATGTTTCTTGAACGGAAGCTCATTGCGTTTTTACTAGTCAGAAAAAGGTGAACAAGGTATCAAAATGCTTGGAAAGATGGGCTAAATATGATAACAGAGAAAATTCGGCGATTCTATGTTGCAAAATGCCAGTACGCGCGAAAACGCGCGCGCATGCGCGTGTTCGCGTTTTTTCGTAAAATGCTTAAAATGGCCTAAAACGTATCCAAAATGAATTTGCGACGATTTTGAACATTTTAAAATTTTGCGCGCGCGCTGACGCGCGCACGTACGCATGCGCGCGCGTTTTTTGACCTGAAATTGACCGGACGGATATTGACCTTGATCATGATAAATATGAATGAGAAACAACTTTTTGTTATGAAGATATGATCATGAGAAGATATTCAGAAAATTTTACAAAATTGCGCCTAGATGACGTCATCAGTCAAGGTCAGGGTTCAAAACCTTATTTTGCTTTGTCCATATGCCTATATATATGTGTGCCAAATTTCAAGGCACTTGATTGAGCCATTTTCAAGTTATCTTGCTAACAAAAAAGTGATTGGAAATAAGAAAAATAAAGAATAATAATAAACTAGAATTGTAATACTTGTTTAGAACAAGTATAGGTGGGCTGGTCGAACTAAAATAAAAGACATAATCAAGGGCTCATTTGAGATAGCTTATTGTCTCAGCTACAACATACTCGAAGTTCAGCGTAAACGAAGCTAAAACGAAGAAGATATTGGTCGCGAAAGACGGGAATGTAGAATCCAGTTTTGAAAAAAAGTCATGTCCCATAGAGAATACACGCAAAATGTGAAAAAATGACATGCCTCCTTAAATCTCAAAAATACGCCATGATGCCTTTGTCAAAATGAAAAATCGTGGTCATCACATTTGTAGAGAATTGTCTCAGCTAGAACATATCAAAATTTGGAAGAAAATCGATCAATATTTACAGAGATACAATAAATTTTCCAAAAATATGCTGACGTCATAATATGCAAATTGAAATTTTGAGTTCGGAGGCCATTATGATGACGCCATGAGTTAATTGAGGGTCAAATGAGACATGAAATCATATCTCCGACTCATAATCTATCCAAATATGAAAAAAAACTTGGGAGTTCCCATCCATTCTGAAGAGTTACAATGAATTTTGTATAGGCATGTTTTTGCCCATATATGCTATGTATTACAAGAGCTCGCGCGCACGGACATGTTTCTTGAACGGAAGCTCATTGCGTTTTTACTAGTCAGAAAAAGGTGAACAAGGTATCAAAATGCTTGGAAAGATGGGCTAAATATGATAACAGAGAAAATTCGGCGATTCTATGTTGCAAAATGCCAGTACGCGCGAAAACGCGCGCGCATGCGCGTGTGCGCGTTTTTTCGTAAAATGCTTAAAATGACCTAAAACGTATCCAAAATGAATTTGCGACGATTTTGAACATTTTAAAATTTTGCGCGCGCGCTGACGCGCGCACGTACGCATGCGCGCGCGTTTTTTGACCTGAAATTGACCGGACGGATATTGACCTTGATCATGATAAATATGAATGAGAAACAACTTTTCGTTATGAAGATATGATCATGAGAAGATATTCAGAAAATTTTACAAAATGGCGCCTAGATGACGTCATCAGTCAAGGTCAGGGTTCAAAACCTTATTTTGCTTTGTCCATATGCCTATATATATGTGTGCCAAATTTCAAGGCACTTGATTGAGCCATTTTCAAGTTATCTTGCTAACAAAAAAGTGATTGGAAATAAGAAAAATAAAGAATAAATAAATAAAGGCAATTCTAACGAAATTATGAGGTGGTCTGTATGATGTACAGCCCACCTAATAAACTAGAATTGTAATACTTGTTTAGAACAAGTATAGGTGGGCTGGTCGAACTAAAATTAAAGACATAATCAAGGGCTCATTTGAGATAGCTTATTGTCTCAGCTACAACATACTCGAAGTTCAGCGTAAACGAAGCTAAAACGAAGAAGATATTGGTCGCGAAAGACGGGAATGTAGAATCCAGTTTTGAAAAAAAGTCATGTCCCATAGAGAATACACGCAAAATGTTAAAAAATGACATACCTCCTTAAATCGCAAAAATACGCCATGATGCCTTTGTCAAAATGAAAAATCGTGGTTATTACATTTGTAGAAAATTGTCTGAGCTAGAACATATCAAAATTTGGAAGAAAATCGATCAATATTTACAGAGATACAATAAATTTTCCAAAAATATGCTGACGTCATAATATGCAAATTGAAATTTTGAGTTCGGAGGCCATTATGATGACGCCATGAGTTAATTGAGGGTCAAATGAGACATGAAATCATATCTCCGACTCATAATCTATCCAAATATGAAAAAAAACTTGGGAGTTCCCATCCATTCTGAAGAGTTACAATGAATTTTGTATAGGCATGTTTTTGCCCATATATGCTATGTATTACAAGAGCTCGCGCGCACGGACATGTTTCTTGAACGGAAGCTCATTGCGTTTTTACTAGTCAGAAAAAGGTGAACAAGGTATCAAAATGCTTGGAAAGATGGGCTAAATATGATAACAGAGAAAATTCGGCGATTCTATGTTGCAAAATGCCAGTACGCGCGAAAACGCGCGCGCATGCGCGTGTGCGCGTTTTTTTCGTAAAATGCTTAAAATGGCCTAAAACGTATCCAAAATGAATTTGCGACGATTTTGAACATTTTAAAATTTTGCGCGCGCGCTGACGCGCGCACGTACGCATGCGCGCGCGTTTTTTGACCTGAAATTGACCGGACGGATATTGACCTTGATCATGATAAATATGAATGAGAAACAACTTTTTGTTATGAAGATATGATCATGAGAAGATATTCAGAAAATTTTACAAAATGGCGCCTAGATGACGTCATCAGTCAAGGTCAGGGTTCAAAACCTTATTTTGCTTTGTCCATATGCCTATATATATGTGTGCCAAATTTCAAGGCAATTGATTGAGCCATTTTCAAGTTATCTTGCTAACAAAAAAGTGATTGGAAATAAGAAAAATAAAGAATAACTAGAATTGTAATACTTGTTTAGAACAAGTATAGGTGGGCTGGTCGAACTAAAATTAAAGACATAATCAAGGGCTCATTTGAGATAGCTTATTGTCTCAGCTACAACATACTCGAAGTTCAGCGTAAACGAAGCTAAAACGAAGAAGATATTGGTCGCGAAAGACGGGAATGTAGAATCCAGTTTTGAAAAAAAGTCATGTCCCATAGAGAATACACGCAAAATGTTAAAAAATGACATGCCTCCTTAAATCGCAAAAATACGCCATGATGCCTTTGTCAAAATGAAAAATCGTGATTATCACATTTGTAGAGAATTGTCTCAGATAGAACATATCAAAATTTGGAAGAAAATCGATCAATATTTACAGAGATACAATAAATTTTCCAAAAATATGCTGACGTCATAATATGCAAATTGAAATTTTGAGTTCGGAGGCCATTATGATGACGCCATGAGTTAATTGAGGGTCAAATGAGACATGAAATCATATCTCCGACTCATAATCTATCCAAATATGAAAAAAAACTTGGGAGTTCCCATCCATTCTGAAGAGTTACAATGAATTTTGTATAGGCATGTTTTTGCCCATATATGCTATGTATTACAAGAGCTCGCGCGCACGGACATGTTTCTTGAACGGAAGCTCATTGCGTTTTTACTAGTCAGAAAAAGGTGAACAAGGTATCAAAATGCTTGGAAAGATGGGCTAAATATGATAACAGAGAAAATTCGGCGATTCTATGTTGCAAAATGCCAGTACGCGCGAAAACGCGCGCGCATGCGCGTGTGCGCGTTTTTTCGTAAAATGCTTAAAATGGCCTAAAACGTATCCAAAATGAATTTGCGACGATTTTGAACATTTTAAAATTTTGCGCGCGCGCTGACGCGCGCACGTACGCATGCGCGCGCGTTTTTTGACCTGAAATTGACCGGACGGATATTGACCTTGATCATGATAAATATGAATGAGAAACAACTTTTCGTTATGAAGATATGATCATGAGAAGATATTCAGAAAATTTTACAAAATGGCGCCTAGATGACGTCATCAGTCAAGGTCAGGGTTCAAAACCTTATTTTGCTTTGTCCATATGCCTATATATATGTGTGCCAAATTTCAAGGCACTTGATTGAGCCATTTTCAAGTTATCTTGCTAACAAAAAAGTGATTGGAAATAAGAAAAATAAAGAATAATAATAAACTAGAATTGTAATACTTGTTTAGAACAAGTATAGGTGGGCTGGTCGAACTAAAATTAAAGACATAATCAAGGGCTCATTTGAGATAGCTTATTGTCTCAGCTACAACATACTCGAAGTTCAGCGTAAACGAAGCTAAAACGAAGAAGATATTGGTCGCGAAAGACGGGAATGTAGAATCCAGTTTTGAAAAAAAGTCATGTCCCATAGAGAATACACGCAAAATGTTAAAAAATGACATGCCTCCTTAAATCGCAAAAATACGCCATGATGCCTTTGTCAAAATGAAAAATCGTGATCATCACATTTGTAGAGAATTGTCTCAGCTAGAACATATCAAAATTTGGAAGAAAATCGATCAATATTTACAGAGATACAATCAATTTTCCAAAAATATGCTGACGTCATAATATGCAAATTGAAATTTTGAGTTCGGAGGCCATTATGATGACGCCATGAGTTAATTGAGGGTCAAATGAGACATGAAATCATATCTCCGACTCATAATCTATCCAAATATGAAAAAAAACTTGGGAGTTCCCATCCATTCTGAAGAGTTACAATGAATTTTGTATAGGCATGTTTTTGCCCATATATGCTATGTATTACAAGAGCTCGCGCGCACGGACATTTTTCTTGAACGGAAGCTCATTGCGTTTTTACTAGTCAGAAAAAGGTGAACAAGGTATCAAAATGCTTGGAAAGATGGGCTAAATATGATAACAGAGAAAATTCGGCGATTCTATGTTGCAAAATGCCAGTACGCGCGAAAACGCGCGCGCATGCGCGTGTGCGCGTTTTTTCGTAAAATGCTTAAAATGGCCTAAAACGTACCAAAAATGAATTTGCGACGATTTTGAACATTTTAAAATTTTGCGCGCGCGCTGACGCGCGCACGTACGCATGCGCGCGCGTTTTTTGACCTGAAATTGACCGGACGGATATTGACCTTGATCATGATAAATATGAATGAGAAACAACTTTTCGTTATGAAGATATGATCATGAGAAGATATTCAGAAAATTTTACAAAATGGCGCCTAGATGACGTCATCAGTCAAGGTCAGGGTTCAAAACCTTATTTTGCTTTGTCCATATGCCTATATATATGTGTGCCAAATTTCAAGGCACTTGATTGAGCCATTTTCAAGTTATCTTGCTAACAAAAAAGTGATTGGAAATAAGAAAAATAAAGAATAATAATAACTAGAATTGTAATACTTGTTTAGAACAAGTATAGGTGGGCTGGTCGAACTAAAATTAAAGACATAATCAAGGGCTCATTTGAGATAGCTTATTGTCTCAGCTACAACATACTCGAAGTTCAGCGTAAACGAAGCTAAAACGAAGAAGATATTGGTCGCGAAAGACGGGAATGTAGAATCCAGTTTTGAAAAAAAGTCATGTCCCATAGAGAATACACGCAAAATGTTAAAAAATTGACATGCCTCCTTAAATCGCAAAAATACGCCATGATGCCTTTGTCAAAATGAACAATCGTGGTTATTACATTTGTAGAAAATTGTCTGAGCTAGAACATATCAAAATTTGGAAGAAAATCGATCAATATTTACAGAGATACAATAAATTTTCCAAAAATATGCTGACGTCATAATATGCAAATTGAAATTTTGAGTTCGGAGGCCATTATGATGACGCCATGAGTTAATTGAGGATCAAATGAGACATGAAATCATATCTCCGACTCATAATCTATCCAAATATGAAAAAAAACTTGGGAGTTCCCATCCATTCTGAAGAGTTACAATGAATTTTGTATAGGCATGTTTTTGCCCATATATGCTATGTATTACAAGAGCTCGCGCGCACGGACATGTTTCTTGAACGGAAGCTCATTGCGTTTTTACTAGTCAGAAAAAGGTGAACAAGGTATCAAAATGCTTGGAAAGATGGGCTAAATATGATAACAGAGAAAATTCGGCGATTCTATGTTGCAAAATGCCAGTACGCGCAAAAACGCGCGCGCATGCGCGTGTGCGCGTTTTTTCGTAAAATGCTTAAAATGGCCTAAAACGTATCCAAAATGAATTTGCGACGATTTTGAACATTTTAAAATTTTGCGCGCGCGCTGACGCGCGCACGTACGCATGCGCGCGCGTTTTTTGACCTGAAATTGACCGGACGGATATTGACCTTGATCATGATAAATATGAATGAGAAACAACTTTTCGTTATGAAGATATGATCATGAGAAGATATTCAGAAAATTTTACAAAATGGCGCCTAGATGACGTCATCAGTCAAGGTCAGGGTTCAAAACCTTATTTTGCTTTGTCCATATGCCTATATATATGTGTGCCAAATTTCAAGGCACTTGATTGAGCCATTTTCAAGTTATCTTGCTAACAAAAAAGTGATTGGAAATAAGAAAAATAAAGAATAATAATAATAATAAATAAATAAATAAAGGCAATTCTAACGAAATTATGAGGTGGTCTGTATGATGTACAGCCCACCTAATAATAAATAAAGGCAATTCTAACGAAATTATGAGGTGGTCTGTATGATGTACAGCCCACCTAATAAATAAAGGCAATTCTAACGAAATTATGAGGTGGTCTGTATGATGTACAGCCCACCTAATAAATAAATAAAGGCAATTCTAACGAAATTATGAGGTGGTCTGTATGATGTACAGCCCACCTAATAAATAAATAAAGGCAATTCTAACGAAATTATGAGGTGGTCTGTATGATGTACAGCCCACCTAATAATAATAAAGGCAATTCTAACGAAATTATGAGGTGGTCTGTATGATGTACAGCCCACCTAATAAAGAATAATAATAATAATAATAATAAACTACAATTGTAATACTTGTTTAGAACAAGTATAGGTGGGCTGGTCGAACTAAAATTAAAGACATAATCAAGGGCTCATTTGAGATAGCTTATTGTCTCAGCTACAACATACTCGAAGTTCAGCGTAAACGAAGCTAAAACGAAGAAGATATTGGTCGCGAAAGACGGGAATGTAGAATCCAGTTTTGAAAAAAAGTCATGTCCCATAGAGAATACACGCAAAATGTGAACAAATGACATACCTCCTTAAATCGCAAAAATACGCCATGATGCCTTTGTCAAAATGAAAAATCGTGATCATCACATTTGTAGAGAATTGTCTCAGATAGAACATATCAAAATTTGGAAGAAAATCGATCAATATTTACAGAGATACAATAAATTTTCCAAAAATATGCTGACGTCATAATATGCAAATTGAAATTTTGAGTTCGGAGGCCATTATGATGACGCCATGAGTTAATTGAGGGTCAAATGAGACATGAAATCATATCTCCGACTCATAATCTATCCAAATATGAAAAAAAACTTGGGAGTTCCCATCCATTCTGAAGAGTTACAATGAATTTTGTATAGGCATGTTTTTGCCCCTATATGCTATGTATTACAAGAGCTCGCGCGCACGGACATGTTTCTTGAACGGAAGCTCATTGCGTTTTTACTAGTCAGAAAAAGGTGAACAAGGTATCAAAATGCTTGGAAAGATGGGCTAAATATGATAACAGAGAAAATTCGGCGATTCTATGTTGCAAAATGCCAGTACGCGCGAAAACGCGCGCGCATGCGCGTGTGCGCGTTTTTTCGTAAAATGCTTAAAATGGCCTAAAACGTATCCAAAATGAATTTGCGACGATTTTGAACATTTTAAAATTTTGCGCGCGCGCTGACGCGCGCACGTACGCATGCGCGCGCGTTTTTTGACCTGAAATTGACCGGACGGATATTGACCTTGATCATGATAAATATGAATGAGAAACAACTTTTCGTTATGAAGATATGATCATGAGAAGATATTCAGAAAATTTTACAAAATGGCGCCTAGATGACGTCATCAGTCAAGGTCAGGGTTCAAAACCTTATTTTGCTTTGTCCATATGCCTATATATATGTGTGCCAAATTTCAAGGCACTTGATTGAGCCATTTTCAAGTTATCTTGCTAACAAAAAAGTGATTGGAAATAAGAAAAATAAAGAATAATAAATAAATAAATAAATAAATAAAGGCAATTCTAACGAAATTATGAGGTGGTCTGTATGATGTACAGCCCACCTAATAAATAAAGGCAATTCTAACGAAATTATGAGATGGTCTGTATGATGTACAGCCCACCTAATAAATAAAGGCAATTCTAACGAAATTATGAGGTGGTCTGTATGATGTACAGCCCACCTAATTAAAAACACTACCAGAAATATAAATAAATTATATGGGATATAGAAGTAGTAGGGGTTGTGAGACAGTAAAAAGGAAAGAGGAAAAGATAACAGAAACATGAAACTAGGGGTCAGTAGGCCTACTCTTGCCTTATGAGATACTCCACTAATTCGGCTAGTTCAGGGCATCGGCGCACGCTGTATTGATTGGTAAATATGCTCTAATCTAGGACGGGATTGCTGAATGATACTAATCCGCTTGATATGAACATAATAGATAGTTCTTTAGTTTATTTTTAAAGTGATTGAGGCTAGTAGACCGCGGGCCGAACCGTGAAAATCGCCTTATTTCTTGACTTTCGTGCTTCAAATCTTGTATCTACCTGAATTTTGGCATGTGGGTAGTGAAAAAGTCACTGAACACAAATTCATAACTCGTCAAGCTCAAAGAGTGCACATTTTGTCAAAAAGTAGAACAAACTTGGAATTTTGTTTGCAAAACTCTCTGAAACATAATCCAATCCCATTGCATCTCTCATTATAACGTAACAGTGTCCCATAAGCTAGGGCCAATCATAGGCGTACCCAGGGGGGGGGGGGGGCGGGTTTGGGGGGTTGAAACCCCCCCCCCCCCTTTGGTCCCAAAATGGCTGTTTTGGGGGGTTTGAACCCCCCCCCCCCCCCTTTTCAAATTTTAGCCGGTCTCGAGACCAGTTACAAGCGGTCTCGACCCTCATTAACCTGGTCTCGGCCTCGAAAATTTGCGAAAAACCCCGGTCTCGGGCTCAAAAATGTTGAAATTTCTTGGTCTCGGCTTCAAAAATTTTCCACGAGATAATATTGAAACAAATGGCAATTTTCGATGTTAAATTACTAAAATTTTCAAGCTCGCTGCGCTCGCATTCGTATATATATAATATTCTACAACCTCAGATGTTTTTATATTACCCTTCAATACGCAATATCATAACACGAATATACCATTACAATAATATTGAAACAAATGGCAATTTCAGATGTTAAATTGCTAAAAATTGTCCAGCTCGCTTCGCTCGCATTCCGTATATATAATATTCTACAACCTCGGGTGTTTATATATTACCCTTCAAAACGCAATAACATAACACGAATAGACCCATACAATAATATTAAAACAATTGGTTATTTCCGATGTTAAATTGCTAAAATTTTCAAGCTCGATTCGCTCGCCTTAATTACGCCATATCATAAGTCATAAACGAATATACCCATACAATAATATTGAAACAAATGGCAATTTTTCGATATCAAATTGCTAAATTTTCAAGCTCGCTGCGCTCGCATTCGTATATATATAATATTCTATAACCTCGGGTGTTTATATATTACCCTTCAAAACGCAATATCATAACACGAATATACCCTTACAATAATATTGAACAAATGGCAATTTCAGATGTTAAATTGCTAAAATTTTCCAGCTCGCTTCGCTCGCATTCCGTATAATATAATATTCTACAACATCGCGTGTTTATATATTACCCTTCAAAACGCAATAACATAACAGGAATATACCCATACAATAATATTAAAACAATTGGCAATTTCCGATGTTAATTTGCTAAAATGTTCAAGCTCGCTTCGCTCGCCTTAATTACGCCATATCATAAGTCATAAACGAATATACCCATACAATAATATTGAAACAAATTGCAATTTTCCGATGTTAAATTGCTAAAATGTTCAAGCTCGCTTCGCTCGCATACAACCTCGGGTGTTTATATATTACCCTTCAAAACGCAATTATGTAACACGAACATACCCATACAATTATATTGAAACAAATGGCAATTTCAGATGTTAAATTGCTAGAATTTCCAACCTCGCTCCGCTCGCTTCCCCCTCCCCCCACTAAGAGGGGTTCTCAACCAATGGTCTTGGTCTCGGCCTCGAAAATTTTTGACGGACCGTGGTCTCGGTCTTGAAAATTGTGAAGGTACTTGGTCTCGGCTTCGAAAATTTTACAAAATAACCCCCCCCCCCCCCCTTGAACAAATCCTGGGTACGCCACCGGCCAATTAGATCGCTTGTTGTATCGTTGTGCGAAAAGTATGTTTTGAGGCGATGTAATGACACGAACTTTATCTGGATTTTGTTGTTTACATGGAAACTCAACTCACAGTAAATTCATTCGTTTAGACGAATTAATTCCGGAATAGATAAGGAATGAGTACCACTTTGAAAAAGTACCAAAAACACATTTGAAGTTGATAAATAATTTTACGAAAAGAGACCACTAGCACTTCGGCATTGTCTCAGATTGTCTCAGAAAAATACATTAGAGTCATCTGCGAATAAAACAAACGAATTTTGAAAATCATTAATATAAATAATAAATAATAATAGCCCAAGTAGACTCCCTTGTGGGACACCAGTTGCATTGTAGATCTTTGGCCATTTAAAGAAACAAATTGTACCCGATTATACAAATAACTTCTAAACCATTCCAATGTCTTCCCTCTGATGCCATAGTGTTGTAATTTATATAAAAGTATATCATGGTCTACAGTATCAAACGCTTTTGAGAAGTCTAAAAAAACGCCTATTGTGTGAGAATAATTATCAATAGCTTTATAAGCCTTATCAATGAATGTTAAAAGAGCATGAGATGTATTATGTTTCTGTCTAAATCCAAATTGAAAGTTTGAAATGATGTTATTTATATTCAGAAAGTCTAGTGTTCTAGTATATATTATCTTTTCTAATAATTTAGAAAATGAAGTTAACAAAGATATTGGTCTATAATTATTTACATCCATTTTGTCCCCTTTTTTGTGTATCGGAATAATTTTCGATATTTTCATATTGTCAGGAACTATTTCATTTATCAAAGACAAATTGAAAATATGTACTAAAGGATCCGCTATAAACATTATTATATTGTTTAATAACACATTATCAATACCATAATGTCCAAAACTGTTCTTATTTTGCATATTTTTTACCAAATTAATCAATTCATTGCGAACAATTGGAGCGAAAAATAATGAATTATCGTTCGGGGCTCTTAAAAAATCCACAAATTCTTGATTTGCAAGTGGAATATTTTGTGCAAGATTCTGACCAATCTGCGAAAAATATGAATTAAACGTATCAACAATTATTCTAGGATCATCTATTTCTCTATTATTATTATTGATTTTAGAAACACTTGGTTTTTGTTTCATATTATTCATCGCATTATTAATAATTCTCCATGTATTACGCATATCATGTTTAAATAAATTTAATTGATTCATATAATATTCTCTCTTTTCTACACGCAGTATCTTAGTAAAAGTATTTTTTATAGTTAGTATATTTAAGATGCGATGCCTCTGTTCGTTTGGATTTGAATGCGTAATACAAATTATTCTTTCGATTTATGGACCGTAGTAAATTTTTAGTAACCCATGGGAGTCTGGGTACTTTTTTATACTGACCTCTTTAAGATTTAGTTAAAGGTAAAAGCCAGTTTTGGAAACGCCCCCCTCTCAAAAAAATGAAATGGAAGCTCTTATTACCAATAATGTGAAAGAATATAATTGTACTAATATAGGATTATCCAAATTTGGCCAAGAAACCGCCTACTAATTGATATATTTGAAAAATTATAACTTGATCTGCTGCATATAGAGATCGCCAACTCGGAATCGCCCATACGCTACGTACAATAACCACGTGCGAGTACACGAGGTGTTCGTTTTTACGGGCTTGTCCCCAGCTTGTCGATATCTCCCCCAGCGCTAGCGGCGTGGACAGTTCCGAACTGGCGGTGGATTTATAAATTTCACAGGCGGATATTGGATTTCTTCCGATATTTCTGTATTTGACGATGCTTAGGTTCCGATTTTAACACACAAGCCCTATTTCGATACTTATTCAACAATAATGATCAATATAGATGTATTCGGCTTCTTTCCCAAAATTCATCTTTAAGGTAATAAGAGGCTAAAATTGTCATAAAGACCTCGTAAGAACGATTTGTGTCTTCTAAATTATACACCTCCGCCCAATCTACTTCATTGAGAGCTTCTTTCAACCTGGCAAAATATTCTGGTGTTATTGTACGTATCTTTTCATAATTGACTTTCCTAGTGTTTGTATTTTTAATAGGAAAGGTTATATAAATAGGATAATGGTCGGATTTGTCCGATAAAATAATACCTGAGTTGGGTAAAGGAATAACATTACTAAATATATTATCTTTAAGGGTCGATGTAGTTTGAGTCACCCGGGTCGGTTTTAAAATGAGGGGTAAAAAAGAGGCAGTCAACATTATATTCAAAAACTCTTTAGAAATATTTAGTGTATTACAGAGAGACAAATCGATATTAAAATCTCCCATAAAATAACAGTCCTTATTTCTCAGGGCGGGCTGTGTATCAAAATTTGCATATATATCATAAATTAATGTATATTATAGTTCGGTGGTCTATACAGTATATAACCCCAATTAATATATTATTAGGATTTGTTTGTTTAATTTCTACAAATAATGATTCAACAAAATCATTCGTACAATTTAATTCATTTTGAGCATAATAATCTAAAGATTGTTGTATCTATTATATTAATGCGGTAAGCTTCAACCCCCAAAATGGTTACCACTCGAGATATCCTCACCCCGAGGATTCGGCGACTCCCCGACCGTCGCGATCGAAGGATATACGTTTTGCGGAGGACAATAAGGCATTCCCGAGTCGCTCCCGCCCCGTGGTCGTCGTCCAGATCGAAGAAAAGGGAAAGTCAGCAATGTCAATTGCCCGTTTAAGACGCCGAGCATTGACTAACGATTTATCGCCGTAAAAGTATTTGTAAGAATATAAATTGGAGTAGATAAAACAAATAATATATCGAGAAACCATTTTAGATATAACACGTTGCGAAACTACCCAGGTTTTGATAAATATCAATATTTATATTACGCGGATGGTATGGTAATGATCGCTATTGCCGACTGGCATCGTTTTTGTAAGTGCATCGACGACAAAATGCGACAACTTCAATTTAGCTGCGGTTATACAACGCGCAATGGCTGTACAGCCGTGTATACACGTCGCGCAGTCATCTAATTAACCCACCGAACCGTAGTTTATTTGCATAGCTCACTGACCTGCTGACCATCGTCTCTGGTCACTATCTCATTCGCCCTACCGTACACGATAATATAATTGCGCCAGCTTGTGGTAAGATGTAGTAAGTCAGCCACAAAGCTACCATGCAGTACCAGAAGAGACGCCTAGGGGGTGGGGGGGGGGGGGGGTGGGGTAGAATGGACGGGGGAGGTAATATCTTCAAGAATATGAACAAAGGTATACGCGGGAGAACTTAGTTTATGATATGAAACGTGTAGGGGACACGACGGGTTATTTGTCATACAGGCAATTGGAGCCGCGGGGGGGGGGGGGGGGGGAGCGGCGAAGCTACTTTATTAGCAAGAACACAAACATATATTATTGTATCTATTTTAATACAAGCGGAACAAATTATGGATCATAATGAAATATGGGGGGATAACTGAATAACTTTGCGTGGATACTAAACCATCATGATTTTGTTATACATTGGTCGGATGTATCGTTGGACGGGGCCCCGACGGGTTGTGGGGTAGGATTGAATCGCCCGAGTCTATTTTGTCTTACTACCTAAATGATGACTGTGGGATATTTAGTAAAGTTTTAAAGTGTTGTTATGTCATCATCGTCTTTCTCTTTCAAAAACCCGCGGATTTCTGCGGGTACAGCTAGTAATGTATATAAACTAACACCGCCACCTATTCTATTTGCTCTACTATTATCTATTAAATCATAACCTGTAAAGTGCGTATCCTCTGTGTGAGCCTTGGGTTAGCCATGTTTCAATTAGCCCAATAATAGAGAAATAGTTTTGTATCGAGCCCTCAAAATGTAGACGAAGATTATCAACATTCCTATTCATACTCCTAATGTTTAAATGAAAAAGAGAGAATGTTTTCTTCTATATTATCTAGAGATTTAAGTTGATTTTCTTTTATATATTTAGAGGAGGGATATTCCTATTATTATTATTAAAATCAGCATCATTTATCAAAGTATTAATTTTTTCTGCAATGTTTCTATTAGAATCAGTATCAAGCAAGTCATCTACATTCAACCAATCAAAAGCAAAAGTATCATTTTGAGCCATTAGAATAATTAAAGAAAATCAAAGTTTTCATATAAACACGTCGCGGCCGAGGCCCCGATCCGGAGAAACTGGCGTATGAACCTGCAAGGCGAGAATACGGGACCCAGTGAGGAATGGTATACAGTATGAGAAATGATACAATTACAGGAGCTTACAGACATACAAGAACATGAATACAAAACACTAAATATTACAAGAGAACAACAACAACAACAATAGTCCATGGCGCGGAAAACGTCCATGGAATCAGTGAGACTTGGATTAAGCCTCCCTGTTGGTCGAAAGAACGACATGATGACTGAGGGGATCATCATAGAGCTGTGAAAGTTTCCCATGAGTTAAGTTAGTGTAAAGAATCGTATACCAGAAAGTGAATGATTTGGAAGAGAGTATTGTGAAAAAGTTGAATAATGGCCTGTAGCCAGATATCGGGACATATTAGGGAGAATGGGGGAGCACGAAAGAGGGGGAGGGGAAAAAACGGGGTAAGCTCGCTAGTCATAAGGACCGCTAGTCATAAGGACCGCTATTCATAACGTGTAACTTCCTATACGGGAAGGACCGCTATTCATAATACGAAAAGGGGGTCGCTATTCATAAAGGCATAAGGACCGTTATTCATAAGGACCGTCATTCATAATGTGAGATGAGGGTCGCTATTCATAATTCACATTGAGGTTCATTACTCATAAACACCGATATTCATAATACCAAATCGGGGTCGCTATTCATAAACATGAAGAAGAGGCGCTACTCATAATTTATATTGGGGGTCAATACTCACCGCTATTCATACTACGAAAAGAGGGTCGCTATACATAATATTGAATGAGGGTCGCTAGTCATAATGAGAAGAGGATCGCTACTCATAATACGAGAAGAGTACCGCTAGTCATAATACGAGAAGGGGACCGCTACTCATAATACGGAATGAGGGCCGCTATTCATAATACGAGAATTCAATAACTACAAAGTCCATTATTACAAAGTATCTTCAATTGAAATTGAATAATTGACTAAGTTTCATTTTTATATAATATCCTTAACATGAATTAAATTGATCTTATTTACTAACAAACACAAGGATCATTAACAGTTTACAAAGTATTTTTAATTAAAAATTAAGATTTAGTTGAAAGCATCTTTATTTTATAATATATTCTTAACATTTATAAATTAAATTGATCATATCAATAACAGATAAATCTAATGATTAAATGTGATATTAAAAAGTACATTAATTGAGTAATCGAATGAGAGATGGAATCGAGGATTGCCTATAGCGTTGGGTCCGAGTCTGAGGCATATGGAGGATTTGAGAATTCCGTAAATTTAGACCGGTTAAATCAAAACGAGTTTGGGGCAATAAATGGCGATGACGATCAGAAAGCAAAAGAGACTTAGCAAATTGAGTTAAAATTAAAGTGCGACGATCACAAAGGGTTTCGAGGTTGAACCTTTGTAAAAGAACACGGTATGAGTCAGACTCGGGCCAACAAATCATTTTGAGGGCTCTCCTTTGAACACGTTCAATTTGATCACTTTGACTAACAGTAAGACCAGGGCTCCAAACAGGGGCAGCAAACTCCAACAGTGGTCGTATATACATGGTAAAAATTAACACTAAATCAAGAATTTTAAAACCATTTCTGTTCAACTTACAGAGAATAAACAAACGCCGAGAAGCATTACTGACCATCCGCTAATTGACCTGTTGGTCCCACTTTAAATCATTTTGGAAAATAACCCCAAGAAGTTTAATTGAATTAACAACTTCAAGAGGGGAACCATTAATCATAAGTTGCAAAGGAGGAGGAGGCTGTTTAAAAAAGGAAATCTGCATCAATTTACACTTTTCATCTTTTAAATTCATATCATTTAATAAACACCAATCAGAAAGCATATAAATGTGTGTTTACATTTGAGATTGCTTAAACTTATGCAAAATTTCTACCAAAGTTAAATCATCAACATATTTCCAACGATCAAGACATAAAATTGAAGCGTCATTAATCATGATTAAAAAAAAATAATGGGGCCTAATTTAGTACCCTGAGGTACACCGCAAGACGTACGCTCGGAAGTGGAAGTAACACCATGATATCGAACAGTTTGAGAGCGTCGAGAGAGAAAACTACAAATAGTGGGGATGATAGCTCTGTTGACACCAAGCTGAATGAGTTTGTTAATTGCTATCGTATGATTGACGTGGTCGAAGGCCTTGCAGAAATCAACCGCGCAGATGTGAGCGTAGTGGCTAGGAAGATTGAGGCCACTGAGGATCCGGTCAAGCATGTCAATCAGATAGTGGTTAATGGAACTTCCTTTCATGTTTCCAAATTGCTGACGATCAATGGCATGATTGATGTCATTCATGATGAACTCCGCAAGGACGTCCTCAAACACGCGAGCGAGGATCGGCGTAATGGAAATGGGCCGAATGTTGTCAAGTGAAGTCACTGGGTTGGTCTTCGGAATAGGACAAATGGATGCGACTGTGAAGGAGTCTGGAAAACATCCGTCAAGTAGACATCGATTGAAGAGATCAGTAAGAGGCTCAGATAACTCGAACGCAAATTCGCGAAACAAACGCAAAGGTAAATCATTTGGATGAGATGCCTTGGAGACATTCAGGCGACGTAAGCGCTCATACACCTGGTGACGAAGAATTACAGGAGGCAGTGAAGGCGCTGGAAGATAGGGAATCAGTGAAGCTGTATCAAGAGGAGGAAGCGATGAACATATCCGGGCAAAGTGACCATTTATTTCGTTGGCTTTATCAAATGGAGATTCACTTTCATCGTGCAGAGTAAGAGATTGAAGAGGCAATCCAGATAAATGGCGAATTTGTTTGTGCCATTTACCAGGTTCAGATTTCTTAAGGTGGTTAACTTTGCGTTCGCAAAAGCTTAATTTTGCAAATTTAATTTCACGTTGAACGCGGTTTCTCAGAGTGCTGAAGGAATTATTATCACGTTTAAAAGCATTGTCCCGTTGAATTATCAGTCTCCGAAGTTTGTCGGTCATCCAGTCTTTATCATTGGGACGTCGTTTGATAATTTTGATTTCAAAGTAATAATGGTACTGGTTAATAAGGATACTTTGAAATTGCTCGGCCATGCCATTTGCATCAGGACATTGAGAAATGGGAGACCTGTCCATTCCCGTTAACCACTGTCCAAAGCATCGAACATCTGAATCGCGAAAAGGGCGAAAAGAGAGCAATGCCGACTTCAGAGGAGGGATCACTTGTGGCGATAGGAGCAAAAATAGTGGGCTCGAAATAAAAGTCATGAAGATCTGTCAAAATTTTGTCCAAGATTGCTGGTCCTCTCGTAGGCTTCTTCACAATTTGGGAAAGCAGTGTGTGTTGGCAAATCGGATCTGAGTCAAGGTCATTGAAGTCCCCCATAATAATAAAAGCAGGATTAACATTGGTAGCTCTGATGTGATCCACCATTTCAATAATATGATCACCAAGTTGAAGTTTGAATTGCGAACGCGGGGGTGAGTACAGAACATATGCGAAAATGGGTCGTGGTAGACTAACTCTGCTAGAAGACTGCAATTTGACCCATAATAACTCGAGGCACTGCGGGACGATATCGGTGAAAACACGCGAAGATGTGATGTCATCGCGTACGTAGAGAACGACACCGCCACCGAGTCTATCATTGCGATCACGATGATATTGACGAAACTGGTTCAATTGACAGGAAGATGCCGGGATGCTAGGTGAAAACCAAGTTTAAGTGATTGCAATCAAATGAGTGTTGGCGAACCGGGTGTGCACCACAGCCTCGAAGTCGTTGAATTTGCTGCTCAATGAACGGGCGTTGGTAAGAAGTACAGAAGGCAAACATGTTTCAGCATGAGAAGTAGCTTCTTTTCTTTTATCAAGAATTGTTACTATATTGCTATGATTATGAACGATCGGTCGATCCAAAGCCAAGCTTTTCACTCCAGGTCGTGAGATAATCTTCGGTATGGGGTTGCCAAAATGCTTAGATTTGCGACGACCAGCTCGGCAGCCACGATGGGTGGAAGGTTTACGTGGTATTCCCAAGTCCTTGATGATTTTCCAAGTTGATGAAGGAATTTCAGGACGGGCATTAGGTTTGATCGAAAACAGTTGAGCTCGACCGTAGATGTAATCAGAGTTGACGCCAACATGACTGTGATTAAGAGGAACATCATGGTTGGTTGGCGGCCCAGGGCCAGGGTTAGGATCTACGCCCCTGCCCTGTAATACAATAGCCATTTAAAATCTTCGTAGCGGGTTGCTAAATCGTAATTCAAGAAGCACTTCTAATCATACTAGACCGGCAGCCCAGAGGTCTTTTGTGCATCGAAAAGCGTACTGATTGTTGAACATATGAATATTTAGAGGAGAATGTAAGAAATCCAAAAATATGAGTCTACCGGGGTGTACCCGTGGATAAAGAGGTCCTTTGCGCCTCCAAAGTTTGACCCCTGGGGATTGTCCGATGCTTCTATTTTGTGCGATTGTACCGTGTTAATCGTCGCTCACGACTCATCACGGCGGGGTAAGCGCATCGTAGACAATGGAGAAATCACTCATGCATGTTACCTTTTTCGAACATTTTACGTTGGCTGTTTTGAAAGACAAAATACACGTTGATGCATTGGGGATTATATCCAAAACCTCTTGCAACTTAACACATATGTCTTACAGATTACAGAATAGATATTGGATACAAATGTCATCCGTTAAATTACCCTACAGTTGCCTCTGAATGTTGAAGATCGACTCGTCAAAGTTGTTTTTACAAAAATTACCTTCCACTTTCAGAAATTGTATTTCCGTACGTAAATGCTATAAATGAACCCATACGACACGATCGCATATCGCTGCACACCTATGACGTAAAGGTCAGTTTTATGTGTGTATTGGCGCCATAGCTGCATGTAGAGGACAATAGACATTCTCTCGCAGGATCTCAAATCGGCTTGTAACGCAAAATGAGGCGACCTCGTGACGCATGACCATAGGTGAATGTGTGTGTGTGCTTGTGTGTGCCCTGTCGCTATGCCATGCGCTCATATTGGTTCCTCTGCATTCGGCTATTTTCGAGACGGGTGTTTATGTAATGTCTTGAAATTAATTTGTAAGTGGAAGCCCTGTTTGATCTTGTTTTGGTGATGGGGTTCATCCAAATGTATTGATATGGCCTTTGCATATGCAAACATGCTATCAATATGTATTCTGTAATATGTAAGACATATTTGTTAAGTTGCAAGAGGTTTTGGATATAATCCCCAATGAATCAACGTGTATTTCGTCTTTCAAAACGAAATACCGTTAATCGCTACCGTTAACTTAGATTACAGAATACATATTGGATACAAATATCATCCGTTAAATTACCCTGCAGATGCCTCTGAATATTGAAAATCGACTCGTAAAAGTTATGTTTTAAAAAGCGGAGCTTCCACATTTCCCTACGTCATGTACGTAGAGTGAAAACAAATTATATGTGTGTATTGGCATCCAAGCTGCATGTAGAGGCCAATACTGTATACACAGGGGCAGGGGCCCGATTACGGACCAGCGACATTTACCATGGTAATTAGCATAATTGGCTCTAACTCATCCATGTCAATATGCTAGAATTACATACAAATCAACACAACGTAGCAGAGTACACATGCCACCCTTACACATTCAACCGTAAAGCACATCTAGAGATCAGTGGAACTAGGCTGGTCCTGGCCGGGTCATAATCGTGCTCTCGGCCTCAGTTCACAGTTACGTTGTGCGCATGTGCAATACTACGGTCAAGTGAAAAAGACGTGTAGGCCTATTCATCGAATTGAAAGGACTTGTTATTCTTGTTTGTTACATTGATTAGAAATTCCTTGATGCGATGGTTGTAAAATTGTTCTCATGAAAGAGAACAAAATATATCACA